>JAVTVY010051205.1:0-260747 GCA_036873755.1 Hanleya hanleyi
TGCAGGATATTAAACAATAATGTAAATTTATACATGTTTTAACAGGTAGAATTTGCGAGGACGCCCAAAATAAATAAGCATTCATCAAAAAATGAAAATACATATACCCGTAAATTTAAACCTTCGATATTACTATGGCGTACCACCCAAAGGATGTGATTGGAGCTAGGAATATATGAAAAATATGACCTATGGAAAAAAAATAGATTTTGATACAAATGTATACTCCAATATATAATACAATGAATAATTCCAAGCGAGCGAGTATCGTGATTTTCAGATAAGGCCGTGAATTGGTGTATACTTTCGTGCAATTCGAAGACGTTGAACCGAACAGAAAACATATTAAGAGTAGTTTTATGCTTTGTCTCAATAAATTGATCAAGTTCCAAGAGATTGTTCAAGTATGTAGCTGGGGACCGGGGCAAGTTTTGTTATGTTCGAATGTAAAATGAATATATTTACAGAGAGAAATAGACGTCTTCACCTAAAATCAACGATTTTGCAGTAATACTTCACAGCCCTGTCCTTCGAGAACCGTGATAGTTAATGTCTTGGAATTATTCTGTGTATAACAAAATGTGGATCTTTATGCCAGTCAAAATGTTTCTTTAATAGGTAATATTTTATTTTTGGGAAGGATTATTTTTGGCACCTCAAACTGGGGACGATTTCTGGCTCTGTACTGCGTCCTTTGCGTCAATATTTCGTACATACTGAGACATTGGCAAGGAATACAATTTGTAAAAAAAGAAAAGAAATAAAATACTATACCGGCCGGGTACAGTCTGCATGATAATTTTTTAATCACTTCTTTGTTCCTTTGTAGTTTTGGTATATTCAGAATTTGCAATGATATAAAAAACAAAATCCAAATCTCAAAAGCAAAGCAACTTGTCAGCCTAGATGTTGTATTTTACATTATTGCGGTCGTACGACATAGATGATCTCCACTTGAACATTTTGAGACACTTGGATACGCTTAAAACTAAAGTGTTGAAACTTATTCGTAAAGTGTTGAAATAACCCTTTAAGTGTGTCCACAGGGACTGCTCTTTAAGACACACTTAAATTATGGCAAGCCAAAGTGCTTTTTATTCCGAATAGAATTTCCGATATCGGGAATTAGAATTTCCCATATTGGAAATTCAGTGACAATTTCCGATATCGGAAATAGAATTTCCCATATATCGGGAATTCAATTTCTGATATTGGAAATAGAATTTCCCGTATCAGGAATTGTCACTGAATTTCCAATATCGAAAATGAAAGCTCTGGACGCTTTACGAAAACTAGAATTGCAATTTCCGATATCGGTAACTGAATTTTCGATATCGAAAATTCTAATTTCCGATATCGGAAATTGAATTTTCGATATTTGGTGTGTGTATCTCTGGACCATTTCACTTTGAATGGTCTACTGTAAATTGGACAGCCGTACGATGCTTCAGTATGTACGCCCCTGTGCCGCTGGAGGTTGAACCTCCATTTGGTCAAAAAAGTGACATTTATGGCAGTGAAATATGTTAGGCTTTGCGAGCTTTGCGGATTTCTTCGTGGATCTTCCGCGGACTGGTTGTGGGCCTACGTATATTTCTTGGAATGATTCTTCCTCTGGTACTCTTAGAACAATTTAAAAACTATAAGACAACATGAAAATGAAACAGATCATGGTGCCGTAGTGTGGGTTCTGAGATATGAAACCCACTGGAATAATTAAGTCATCATTCGGCCCTACACATGAACACTAGTATCAGTGCCGATTAGGCATTGCTATAGTATATGTGCACAGTAATTGCACTTCGCTTTTTACTATGCACGCCAAAAATGCGGACAGGAACTCATCAAAAACTCGAACAGTCGAAAAAATCCCCTCGACAAAAATACGGACAGTCTCATTTCAGGACATGAAACACTTGTTCCTAAATATTCGCCTCTTAATACTTATATTTATCTCCTCTGTACCAGTCATAGCTGATTAACTACCATTCTATTTTTTTATACTATACAGACCAAAATGTGAAATCCTATACCACAAGAACAATCAACTTCATAACTGTAAAATTCGACAGAGTTTTAATAAATTTCTAACATGAACACGATTATGATGAAAACGAGATGATCTATTGAGTTGAATTTGACACAGGATCTGTCAAAATAAATCTAGAACATTATCTCATTCAGTTTCTTCCATAAAGTGAACTGTAACACGCAGAAAATTGTAAAATGCTCAACCTCCATCTCAGCACATGTACACGTGTCGACTCGGTGCGATCACGCCAAAAATGGGCACAGATGGCTCGTCATAAATAAATCCCAGCCGGACAGGGTTATACACTGTGAATACGCCCGACAAATATATTTTTAAATATGGCCTCATACGCGCATTAATCTGCCAAACGTATGATATGATCATAAATAACACAAAACATCAAAATAAAGCTTAAAACAAGCCACCGACACAATTTAAATTAGTACTTGGGCCATTTGGTTGAAAAAAACTTGAAAGAAACTTGAACGAATTGATTATATTCTTCAGCGGATGTTGGACAGGGGAGTACTTCGGACGACCCTACTGGGCAGCCTAGGCCAAATTCAAGAAGACTTTATGAGGGATCTCTGCATAGATCCCGATCCCTAACGGGATCTGCATCTGCATAGATCCCTAAAAATTCATCATGCGTACAAAAAGTTCATCATCTTGGCCCTTATTTTATGGAGTTATGCCTCTTTTTGGGTGTAATCTTGAACATGCTATGCTTAAATGTATTAACCAGTTATATCTGAAGAACTGTGCTTAATACAGCTAAATTATTTATCTACTTGTATTGTAGAAGCCTATAAATAATTATTTGCCTTGGCCCTTATTTTACAAAGTTAATATGCCCCTTTTGTGACATATGCTTGAATATAATTATATCAGCAGAATTAATGATATGCTCTAAAAATAGCCTATCGGGCTTCAATACCCCTAGGACCTGGGATGTTGTACACATCGCAGATCTTGGTAAGAATAGCTTCCTAAGCTTCCTATAGCTTCCCCGCAATCATGCATTGTATATAATATCATCAGTGTATTTTTAGAACTAGATTAGCAAAAAATGTGATCTAGTAGGGTTGACTGTAGTTCAACTTTTGCCAAGGCCGAAGGTTCTAGTAGAGCATGACCAAATTCTTAGCTCTAAATATACTCTTCTAAAAAGCTTATAATCAAATCAAGGAATTTTATCTTGGAAATACAGATCAAGATCAGTCATCTTCAAACATTTTCAAGTCAATTGTAACTTAACTGCATAGGGAACATGAATTTTGAGATTTTATACTTAACATATAGAATTTGACCTTTAAAAAATAGGTCCAGTTCAGTGATATTCTTCAGGTCCAGCCATAAGTGGTATAAATTTGGACAATGTAGATATCGTTCAATCATGGAATATTGTACTAAATAGCTTCTGGGGATTGACCTGGGATGTTGTTGTGCACACCGCAGGTCATGGTAAGAATATGCCTCAGCTCTTCGGACAGCTTGTCGGAAGAGGCGATTAACTGAGGCACCCGTGGGGTTCCCGCGTGTGAAAAGGAATAGGGCCCCACTCGTGTGGTTCCCGGGTGTGAAAAGGAGTAGGACCCAACATCGTGATATGACTGAACTATATTTGAGAGCGATGTTAAATCGTATTCACTCACTCACCTTGTACTAAATAGGATCTGACCTGTGTAAGATAGGTCAAGGATAAAATAGGTCAAGGTCAGTCATCTTCAGCACACCTAAGCCCCAGATGTACACATAGTATTAATTTGGAAAGCCTATCTATATTCTCCATGTTAGATCATAATAAACAGTATATGACCTCGAAAAATAGGTCAAGGTCCGTCATCTTGGATAGGCTTCTAGTCCATCACCAGTTGCATAAGTAATATGAATTTGGAGACCCTAGGTTCAATCCTTAAATAAATATAGCAAATATTAAAGGTCAGTCATCTTCACTGCAGCTTTGGACCTTCGTCAGTTGTATACATAGTATTAATTTGTAAGCCTAGCTTTATAATAATAAACATAATAAACCTTGAAACGAGAGATCCCGAAGGATCTTGGCGCCCATCACCATTGTCCGATAATTTTAATTCTTTTTCTCCATTATTACTAAGAACATACGACTGATTTGTAATTTTGTTTGCAGAATTTCGAATTTAAGCGAAAAAGATCGAAAAAGGGACACTGGAAAACACCAAGATATTATCATATTATTAGTTTCAGGAGTTTCAAGATTTCTAGAAACTGTACTTGATGTCGGTTGTTATAGTACAAGTGAAATGAGCAAAGTTAGCCTGAAAGTGAATGTCCGGAGGATTTTTCAGCTTCGAACGTTTTGTAGTATATATAAATATATATATTTTTTCTGCACTGTCATCATTGGGTACTAGAAGTGAAGACAAATCTCTTTGACACTTTGGCATGTATTATGAAACATACCTAAGATTTTATAATTAGGAACGAATTCTGAAGGTATCCGGTCCGTGCAGTAATGTGGAAACTTTGAAAGTGTCTGAATCCTGATTATCTCCCTTGGATCGAAACACGCAGTATAGTCTACAGTTGTGAAGTTGTGACATTACGTCACAAGAGTGACGTACCTTCGTGTAGCCGACCCGTCGGCAGACAAAACGGTGGAGTAGTTCACTTGCAACGGCATGGACTAAAGTAAACTGATTTAAAATTTGAAGAAATACGTTTTAATTCGGAATCATTTGAACTGGATGATATAGAAGGTGAAAGTATGGATATTCTGTGTACTCAGTATATAGAATATGCCACACCGTTTGATCCACCGACTCTTGTGATACGTCACAACTCGGGAATACCGTATTAATTTGAAGCGTAACTTGGATTTTCGAATCGGACCCATGTGGGACCTGTGTACCAAATTTCAGAAAGATCCATCATAGTTCCTCGAAATTCACGATAACAATGTTTCATGGGGAAACCACCAAGGTGTCGGGTTCCAAATCGGCCAGGTTGGGTAGGCCGTCCACGAACGTGATGTGGGGCATTGCTGCTATTAGATTTTGGAATCGGACCAAAAAGGTATCTTGCACAATTAGACAAAGATTCATGAAGTAGTTTATGAGAATTCACGATAACGAAATTTCATGGGAAAATTCAAAATGGCCGCCTAGCGGCCATATTGGATTTTCCAATCGGACCGAAAAAGATATCTTGCACAACTAGACCCCAAGGGAAACCTGTGTACCAAACTTGAGAAAGATCCATGCAGTACTGAGAAATCACGATAACGTTTCATGGGGAAATCCAAGATGACCGCCTGGTGGCCATATTGGATATTCGAATCGGACCAGAAAAGGTATCTTGCACACCTAGACCCAAAGGGAACCTGTCTACCAAATTTGAGAAAGATCCATGCAGTAAAACCTGAGGAATCGCGATAAAGTTTCATGGGGAAATCCAATATAGCTGCCTGGTGAATCGGACCAAAAAAGGTACCTTGCACAACTGGACCACAAGAGGAAGATGTGTAACAAAATTTGAAAAAGATCCATGCAGTAATTTTCTGAGATTTCACAATAACAAAATTTCATGGGTAAATTCCAGATGCGGCCATATTGGATTTTCGAAACGGACCTAAAAAGATATATTTCACAGCTAGACCCCAAAGGGAATCAGTGTACACAATTTGAGAAAGATCCGTGCAGTAGTTCCTGAGAAATCGCAAGAACAAAGTTTCATAGGGAATCCAAGATGGCCGCCTGGTGGCAATATTGAATTTTCGAATCGGACCAGAAAAGGTATCTTGTACAACTAGACCCCCAAGGGAAACCTGTGTACCAAATTTGAGAAAGATCCATGCAGTAGTTCCTGAGGGAATCGCGATAACAAAGTTTCATGGTGAAATCCAAGATGGCCACCCAGTGGCCATATTGAATTTTTTAATCGAACCATAAAAGGTATATTGCACAACTAGACCCCAAAGGGAACTGGTGTACAAAATTTGAGAAAGATCGATCCATGCACTAGTTCCTGAGAAATCGCGATAACAAAGTTCCATAAGGAAATCCAAGATGGCCGCCTGGTGGCCATATTGGATTTTCGAATCGGACCAGAAAAGTTATCTTGCACAACTAGACCCCAAGGGGAACCTGTGTACCAAATTTGAGAAAGATCCATGCAGTTGTTCCTGAGAAATCGCAATAAAGTTTCATAGGGAAATCCAAGATGGCCGCCTGGTGGCCATATTGGATTTTCGAATCGGACCCGAAAAGGTATCTTGCACAACTAGACCCCAAGAAAAACCTGTGTACCAAATTTGAGAAAGATCCATGCAGTTGTTCCTGAGAAATCGCGATAACATTTCATAGGGAAATCCAAGATGGTCGCCTGGTGGCCATATTAGATTTTCGAATCGAACCGGAAAAGGTATCTTGCACAACTAGTTCCCAAGGGGAACCGGTGTACCAAATTTGAGAAAGATCCATCCAGCACTTCCTGAGAAATCACGATAACAAAGTTTCATGGGGAAATCTAAGATGGTCGCCTGGTGGCCAAGGGGAACCCGTGTACCAAATTTGAAAAAGATCCATGCAGTACTTCCCGTGAAATCACAATAAAGTTTCATGGAGAAATCCAAGATGGCTGCCTGGTGGCCATATTGGATTTTCGAATCAGACCAAAAAAGGTATCTTGCGCAACTAGACCCCAAGGGACACCTGTGTACCAAATCTGAGAAAGATCCATGCAGTACTTCCCGAGAAATCACGATAAGAAAGTTTCATGGGGAAATCCAAAATGGCTGCCTGGTGGCCATATTGGATTTTCGAATCGGACCACAACTCTTGCATAACTAGACCCCAAGGGGAAACTGTGTACCAAATTTGATGAAGATCCATGCAGTAGTTCCTGAGAAATCGCGATAACAAAGTTTCATGGGGAAATCCAAGATGGCCACCTTGTGGCCATATTGGATTTTCGATTCGGACCAGAAAAGGTACTAAATTTGAGAGAGATCCTTGCAGTAGTCCCTGAGAAATCGCGATTATAATAATTGTTTACCGACGTACTGACGATGGACGAACGGACCATGGACTAAAAGTGATTTGAACAGCCCACCATCTGGTAGTGGGCTAAAAATGAAGCAAATACTAGAATTTGACCGTGATAAAATAGGTCAAGGTCAGTCATTTTTAATAGGCTTCTGACCCTTCACCCGATACATATGTGGTATCAATTCACAATGCCTGGCTACTTCTTGAGATATCGTGGTCACAAGAAATATGGGCAGACGACGAAATGTGCAATATATTATGCCTATATTTACTAATCATTCAGAATTGTCCTTTCACCCCTCGGGCAAAATATGTTGCACATTCTCAGCATATTTCTCAATTGCTTGGACAAAGCCGAGGGGTTTTGCGAGTCTCACCTTCAGGTTATATTCTACAAGGGTTAGTCAACGATGGAGCTATCAGCCTGTCTTCTTGTTTGGTTATAATTGAAGTATTTGGTCTCCCAGGAGCTTTAGAATGTTGATATCTCAAGTCCAGCCGATTTCAGAAATGCAATCAGTATAGCTTATCTGCCCTTGTATGACGCTGGTTTGTGAGGTTTCATCAGATCACCTGGCTGGACATTATGCTTGTAACGTTCAGTCTTCAATTGAGAGGCTGTTCTGACAGGACCGTTTGCAAATCAAATCAGCTGGGCATGAGGTAGCAACACTTTAAAAAGCTTATAGAAAACAACATACTTCAACTTAAACCATCAGTGAAGTATATTAAATGTTATTTTTTATCATTATTCAACCAATTTAGAGTATGAAATTGAGAATCTAAAAATAGCCCATTGGGCTTCAATACCCCTCGGCTATCAGTTATTGTCTACACCCAGCAATCATGCAATGTATAATATCAGTGTATTTTTAGAACTAGATTAACAAAAATCTGATCTAGTAGGGTTGACAGTAGTTCAGGTTTTGCCAAGGCCTGAGGTTCTAGTAGAGCATGACCGAATTCTTAGCTCTAAATATACTCTTCTAAAAAGCTTATAATCAAATCAGGTACTTTTATCTTGGAAATATAGATCAAGGTCAGTCATCTTCAAAAAAATTGAAGTCAATTCTAACTTGATTGCATCGGGAACATGGATTCGGAGATCTTAGACTTAACATATAGAATTTGACCTTTTAAAAATAGGTCAAGGTCAGTGATATTCTTCAATAGACTTAAGGTCCAGCCATAAGTGGTATAAATTTGGGCAATGTAGATATCTTTCATGAAATATTGTACTGAATAGAATCTGACCTGGATAAAATAGGTCAAGGTCAGTCATCTTCAGCACACCTTTGGAGCATCACCAGATGTACACATATTATTAATTTGGAAAGCCTAGCTATATTCTTCATGTTATATCGTAATAAACAGTATATGACCCTGAAAAAATAGGTCAAAGTCAGTCAACTGGGATAGGCTTCTAGTCAATCACCAGTTCCATAAGCAATATGAATTTGGGAGACCCCAGAAAATACTAAAATTTGACCTTGATAAAATAGGTCAAGGTCAGTCATCTTCAGTACATGTCTGGACCTTTGCCAGATGTATACATAGTATTAATTTGGAAAGCCTAGATATATTTCTTCATGACAGACCATAACAGTATATGACCTTGAATAAATAGGTCAAGGTCAGTCAACTGGGTTAGGCTTCTAGTCAATCACCAGTTGCATAAGTAATATGAATTTGGAGACCCCAGTTTCCATCCTTCATAAAATAAAGCAAATATTAAATTTGACCTTGACAAATACGCCAAGGTCAGTCATCTTCAGTACACCTCTGGACCTTCGCCAGATGCATACATAATATTAATTTGGGAAGCCCAGATATATTTCTTTATGTTCGACCATAATAAACAGTATATGACCTTGAAAAAATAGGTCAAGGTCAGTTAACTTGGATGGATTTCCAGTCAATCACCAGTTACATACGTAATATGAATTTGGAGGCCATAGCTTCAATCCTTCAAAAAACATGGCAAATACTATAATTTGACCTTGATAAAATAGGTCAAGGTAAGTCATCTTCAGTACACCTCTGGGCCTTCGCCAGATGTATACATAGCATTAATTTGGAAAGTCTAGCTTTATTTCTTCATGTTATATCATAATAAACAGTAAATGACCTATAAAAAATAGGTCAAGGTCAGTCAACTGGAATAAGCTTCTAGTCAACCATGAGTTGCATATATAATATGAATTTGGAGACCCTAGCTTTAATTCTTCCAAAAATATAGCAAATACTAGAATTTGACCTTGATAAAATATACATATGTGGTATGAATTCACAATGCCTGGCTATAATTCTTCTTGAGATATCGTGTTCACAAGAAAGATGGACAGACAGACGGACAGACGACGACAATACCCTTCGGGCAAAATTTGGGTAAAAACCTTTCACTCTCAATTGGATGAGGTCATTTGGTCCCATGCAGTTGCAGTGACAAAAATAAATATTAGCTTCGAAAGAATCGGTGGATACTTCATGTAAGGAAGCACGAGAGAGACTATAAGAGGGTGGAAAACCTGCACCATTCTCTTATTTTCAGCCGTACAAGTGCCATATTAATGAAACACAATGTGGTTCAAAGTAGTTTCTTTGTACAGCAGAGTACAGCTCTGTCTTTGTCAACGCTCTTTGCACCTTCTTAATGGAAGGAAATGAAGTTGACTTTTCAATTTGTCATCAGGAACATTACCTTTTCTCGGTACGGCAGAATGCAGCGGCACAATGGAAAATCAGAGAGTTTTCTTCTGCCGGCACTTTGAACCGGCAGAATGGAAAGAAGGGTGAGCCTAACCCTGTAACGTGACAATGAAGCGCATCAGAATGAACATGTCTTTCTTGAGAGCGTCACTTTGCAACGTCACAATCAAAGTCAAATCCTGCTTACCAGCATCACAATATAACACAATGACTTCTTCCCTCTACGGCAGAATGGAACGGCACAATGAAAAATGAAAGACTCTCTCTCTTTCTGCCCGCCGGCACTTTGAACCGGCAGAATGAAAGGAAGGGTTGAGCTTAACCCTGTAACGTCACAATGAAGTCCGTCAGAATGAAGATGTCTTTGTTGAGAGCGTCACTTTGCAACGTCACAATCAAAGCCAATCCTGCTTTCTAATTGGAGGTAGTTGCTATACAAGGTACCTGTTTTGTCGGTACGGCAGAATGGAACGACACAATGAAAAATTTAAGACCATATTTTTTCGAACCGACGCTGCAACGTCGCAATGAAAGACAGTCCCTTTACCTCTTTACAGCAGAATGCAGCGACACAATGGAAGATGAGAGAATTTTCTTCTACCGACACTTTGAACCGGCAGAATGGAAGGAAGGGTGAGCCTAACCCTGTAACGTCACAATGAAGCGCGTCAGAATGAGCATGTCTTTCTTCAGAGCGTCACTTTGCAACGTCACAATCAAAGTAAATCCTGCTTCTCAGCATCACATAACACAATCACTTTTTCCCTCTACGGCAGAATGGAACGGCACAATGGAAAATGAAAGACTTTCTTTCTGCCGGCACTTTGAAGCGACAGAATGGAAGAGAGCCTAACCCTGTAATGTCACAATGAAGTGCGTCAGAATGAACATGTATTTCATCAGAGCGTCACTTTGCAACGTCACAATCAAAGTCAATCCTGCTTACCAGCATCACAATATAACACAATCACTTTTTCCCTCTACGACAGAATGGAACGGCACAATGGAAAATGAAAGACTTTCTTTCTGCCGGCACTTTGAAGCGACAGAATGGAAGGAAATAAAGCGTTTAATTGATCATCAGAAACATTACTTTTTCTCGGTACGGCAGAATGGCACGTCACAATGAAAAATTTAAGACCATCTTTTTTCGTACTGACGCTGCAGCGTCACAATGAAACACAGTCACTTTAGTTCTTTACGGCAGATTTGCAGCGGCACAATGGAAAATCAGAGACTTTTCTTCTGCCGGCACTTTGAACCGGCAGAATGGAAGGAAAGGGTGAGCCTAACCCTGTAACGTCACAATGAAGTGCGTCAGAATGAAGATGTTTTTCTTGAGAGCGTCACTTTGCAACGTCACAATCAAAGCCAATCCTGCTTTCTAATTGGAGATAGTTGCTAAATAATTAGCTATTACGCTATACAAGGTACAATTTGACATTCGACTTGACATACATTCCGTGACACTGCTTTGACACTCACCTAAACATACATTCCTCCCTAATACAGCTTTGACACTCGATTGCACGTACATTTTTCCCTAATACCGCTTTGACACTGCACTTCAGATATATTCCTTCCTAACAGTGCTTTGAAAGTCAACTTCAAGCACACTCATGCCTAACACCCAGCTTCAACATTACCCTAGTTACGCTTTGGTGGAGAAATTATCTGACTTCTATATCTGAACTGACCCAAACCCTGATAGTTATGAAGCATACCTAACCCTAAGTCCTAATCCCGCTTTGACACTCGACCTGACATACATTCCTCCCTAAAACCGCTTTGACAGTCGACTTGACGTACATTCCTCTCTAACACCGCTTTGATACTCGACTTGACGTACATTCCTCCCTAACAGCGCTTTGACAGTCGACTTCATGTACATTACTCCCTCACTCCGCTTTCACACTCGACTTCACATACATTCATCCCGAACACCGCTTTGACATTCGACTCAACGTACATTTTTCCCTAACACTGCTTTGACACTGCACTTCTATAGCTGAAATGACCCTAAACGTGATAGTTATGAAGCATACCTATCCCTAAGTCCTAATCCCGCTTTGA
The DNA here is from genome assembly GCA_036873755.1 of Hanleya hanleyi. Classification (NCBI taxonomy): domain Eukaryota; kingdom Metazoa; phylum Mollusca; class Polyplacophora; order Lepidopleurida; family Hanleyidae; genus Hanleya; species Hanleya hanleyi. The sequence goes on from JAVTVY010051205.1 coordinate 11,842, forward strand.
CACTCGACCTGACATACATTCCTCCCTAACACCGCTTTGACACTTGACTTGACGAACTCCTTCCTAACACCGCTTTGACACTTGACTTGACGTACATTCCTCCCTAACACCGCTTTGACACTCGACTTTACATACATTCCTCCCTAACACCGGTTGACACTGGACTTCACGTACAATGCAACCCGAAGACTGCTTTGACATTCAACTCCACATACCTTTTTCCCTAACACCGCTTTGACACTGCACTTCAGATATATTCCTTCCTAACAGTGCTTTGAAAGTCAACTTCAAGCACACTCCTGCTGAACGCCCAGCTTCGACATTACCCTAGTTACGCTTTGGTGGAGAAATTATCTGACTTCTATAGCTGAAATGACCCTAAACCTGATAGTTATGAAGCATACCTAACCCTAAGTCCTAATACCGCTTTGACACTCGACTTCACATACATTCCTCCCTAACACCGCTTTGACATTCAACTTCAAATACGTTCCTCCCTAACACCACTTTGACACTCGACTTCACATACATTCCTCCCTAACACCGCTTTGACAGTCAACTTCACATACATTCCTCCCTAACACCGCTTTGACATTCAACTTCAAATACGTTCCTCCCTAACACCACTTTGACACTCGACTTCACATACATTCCTCCCTAACACCGCTTTGCCACTCGACGTGACATACATTCCTCCCTAACACTGGTTGACACTCGACTTCACGTACATTCTTCCCTAACACCGCTTTGACACTCGATTTGACGTACATTCCTCCCTAACACCGCTTTGACACTCGACTTGACGTACATTCCTCCCTAACACCGCTTTGACACTCGACTTCACATACATTCCTCCCTAACACCGCTTTGACACTTGACTCCACGTACATTCCTCCCTAACAACAATTTGACATTCGACTTGACATACATTCCGTGACACTGCTTTGACACTCACCTAAACATACATTCCTCCCTAATACAGCTTTGACACTCGATTGCACGTACATTTTTCCCTAATACCGCTTTGACACTGCACTTCAGATATATTCCTTCCTTCTATAGCTGAACTGACCCTAAACCTGATAGTTATGAAGCATACCTAACCCTAAGTCCTAATCCCGCTTTGACACTCGACCTGACATACATTCCTCCCTAACACCGCTTTGACACTCGACTTCACATACATTCCTCCCTAACACTGCTTTGACAGTCTTCTTCACATACATTCCTCCCTAACACCGCTTTGACATTCGACTTCAAATACATTCCTCCCTAACACCGCTTTGACACTCGACTTCACGTACATTCCTCCCTAACACCGCTTTGCCACTCGACTTCACATACATTCCTCCCTAACACTGGTTGACACTCGAATTCACGCACATTCCTCCCTAACACCGCTTTGACATTAGACTTGACATACATTCCTCCCTAACACCGCTTTGACACTCGACTTGACATACATTCCTCCCTAACACTGGTTGACACTCGACTTCACGTACATTCCTCCCTAACACCGCTTTGACACTCGACTTGACATACATTCCTCCCTAACACTGGTTGACACTGCCAAACGCCGTTTCTATGAAGAGATACATTACCGCAGTAGTATAGGCCGACAGGCAAAGTGATTTACCACTCTCAGCCCGACCACCGACCCCTTATGGAAATGTTTCAAACGCCGCTAAAAGACACTCTTCGCCAATTTCGTGATCCTTACATGGAAGATGCACCAAAATTACCAATACAAAACACAGCATCAAACAGACCAGATCCTTCGAAAATATGTTCCCTGAAATATTCGGGTCATTCCGGATGGCTTAAAGATTTATGACTTGAAACCGCCAACAAACACTCCACAGAAATGGAGTACTGATCAGGAGACATTCTCGGATTTAAGACCTGGTGACAGGAGGACGCACCGCCCCCTCCCCCTACTCCTTGCCTCCGCACTGGAGGATGTGTTCGGGTAATGATAACATTTGCAGAGAATCGGCCTATTTATATAACAATAAATATTTTTACAACTAATCTTTACATAATTTGTGACGAGACGTATTTTCCACAAAATACTTAAGTTTTAGAACCCAAGCAGCTGAACTCGCGGATCAGTACACAGGCTCTGCTTTACTTTCCAAGGTCTCGCATGCATGCAGATTAAGAGATAGAACAGCGACCAAAGAAACTATCCAAGTAGCTGAACTGACGGATCACTGAACACAGGCTCTGCTTTACTTTCCAATTAAGTAAAACAATCGAGCCTAAACTTGCCATACACATTGTCCATCATTTCACGATGGAGGGGATGTTTATGAATTGGTACACAACTGGAGTGGATGAAGCATGGCAAGGAAAGAATAATACATATCGGAAGGAAATACCAGGCGAGCTCTTTGGTAGCCTTGCTGTATATGTAGGCCTACATTTTTCAATCGATGTCAAATCCTCCTACATATATGTATGTAACATTGACACATTTTGTGTCTAAAAAAAATTAACAAAGAGTACGGTCAGTCTGTCACTTCATTCTTCCGATCACAGAAATCCTTGTATTTTAAATACTTGATACATTGAGAAAGTGACATTGTGCCGTGCACCCAAAAAAAAAAGAGAAATCCTTCTAGTTTTTATATTTTAAATAGTTGATAAGTTGGAAATGTTGAATTGGATCGGTTGGATCATTCTGCCGTGATAAAAAAAAAGACTAATTAAATAGTTGATCAATTGAGAAAGTTTAATTGAGACATGTCATTCTGCCGTGATAAAAAAAAACGAGTACAAGGCCATAATTTTCATTGTGCCATTCTGCCGTCTTCCCCAAATAAGGGAGACTACGGTCATTCTGCCGCTTCATTCTGCCGGCCACAGTAATAGTCCTATTTGTAAATACTTGATAAATTGAGAGAGCTTCATTGTGCCATAGTGCCGTCGCCAAAATAAAAGAAGGCCTACTCGACCACGATTTTCATTCTGCCATTCTGACGTCTCCCCCAAAACAGACAGCATACGGCCATTCTGTCGCTTCATTCTGCTGGTCACAGAAATACTCCTTGTTCAATGTCCATGTATCACGGTCTCCAACCACCACCACCCACCCTATTAAAGTTGAATGCCATTGGCGTAAACGCCAATAAGGAGAGGATATCTCTCTTGTGCTTCCTTACATGAAGTATGGACCAAAGAATCTGTTTGATTTTCATTGAATACAACAAAATGTTTCACTCTGAGTAATTTCAAGGTACAAAGAGTCTATGTCAGGGACTGCCTGTTCACGTGAACAAGTTCAGAAATTCAATATCCCAGAAAACAGATAAAGAAAAGAGGAAGACTGGTGGAATATTGAACACATTTTGGATTTATTGAACTAAGTTAATATTCAGTCAGAATTTGTACAATTTCAATATCTAATCAATCACACAATGTAATAAATACAAACTGGAATATGGAACACTGACCCACAATACTTGAAAATACAGTTGTCTGTGAAGTCTGATAATGTAAGGTCAATACTGCTAAACTTGAAGAATACATGTACTTATGATCCTGCTTACTGGAGTATATACTATCATCCTTCATGTTCTCCTCAATAATACACAGACTCTGCACCCGTATGACTACCTCTTCTCTCAAGTATCAGAAGTGTATGTATTTGAGCTTGACAGTCATGACATCATGTACAAAGAAAATGGTCACATGTTCTTGAAAATATATTTTGATTGGTCTTCTCGTTTGGATGGGGCAGAGTAGTCAGTCATCAAGTGGTTGAGCTAAAGTATGCACCAGGCACTGATAATCTCTATAAGATACAAGGAACAGAATGTAGACACTGCTAACGACAAAATGCCACAAACACCGAGTGATGGTTAATGTCCCAAACTGGACATTAACACACAAGCAGGAACTTATTCTCCAAATGATATATGTATCACCTCGACTGTTTAACTGTCCAAATAACAGATCTGTATCAGGTCAAAAAATTTAATAACACCCATTCAGCGCACCGCTACAAAAAATGTATTTAAATTAAGCACGTCTTTTGGAATAGGTTCTGCCCTTGCCTATAGCAATCCGACATCTCCCATATTGTAGACATGGGTGCTGGAATCGGCAACAAGCTCCATCTGATGGCATTTTTTGGTAAAACAATTTAGGACTTTTCACTGGCAGGGTACATGTACTTCAACACAGTATTGATTAACATATATGAAGTCACTTCCACATCAAAACCTGATCAACATCATTTCGATGAAATTGAATTGAGGCATCATAAATTGCAAAACTCTCAGAATAATTTCCAGAGGGCCTGTGACCGAAAAATCAACCATCAGATATGGTAGAAATTATTATGCTTCATGTTAGAGGGTATAGGAACTTGGTCACTTTCAAATATAGCTTCATTGATTGACCCGTAGGACTTTAATTGCACACGGAGCTCTTAAACATTGTTAGACACAGAGGGTTGATGAAATACCCCAAATCTGGTGTGGATTGATCAAGTGGTTTCAGCAAAGAGATTCTTTTATTTTTGTGCAAATTTCCCAGACGGCCAATGAGATCCCATTTTTGATATGCAATAATTCCAACATGTCCAATGGTTTACCAAGATATGGCAAAGTTTTATATCCTCTGCAATGCAGTTGTTGTAGCTCGCAGACATGGCCGGAAGGATAATAATAAAAAGATTCCAAGCAAATTGGCTCAATAGCCGACATGTCAGTAGATGACATGAGCTCTCCAAATGATGTCAAAGCAATTGCATATGGCATGAGTACCCCAAACGATAATGTGCTGAAACTATGGCCTATTCGTCGTGTAAGGAAAACACAATAGGTGACTACATGTGGAGAACCATGTTTAAACCTAGAAAAACTTCACGACAATCTATATTGCACACGGTGTTCTCGGTTTGAAGATCCTTACATGACGAACTTCCCCAAAGTATGTTGTTAAGCCGTAGTGACAGCATGCATAAGGGGATTCCAAAGGTTCTATTATCCAAAGACATATTTCATTTATAATAGACCACCCAAGTCTAGATAACAAAACAACATTTAGAAATAATAGGGAGAGAGATTGATGAGATCGGCACGCCAATGAATATGAATAATATAGGACATTTGGTTCCAATATGGCAATCGACGATTTTGACTAACTGCGTAGACAATTGCATGCAGTGTTAATATTGGTAAAAACAAGATACGGACTCAGAACATTATTGCACCTGTACATGTAAAAAAAACAAGCGTTCTGAGAACCCCAACATCTCGCCTTGCGGGGTCATCCGCCGAAGGTGCAGCAGTATTGAAAGCATACATGTAGAGCAAACAATAAGGTCTGGAATAGGTGATGTACAATAATGTCTGGAATGGATTATCTGGTACAGACAATAACATCAGTCCCATGTGGGATTACTGGCATATAAGTTAATCCCATGTAGGATGGATAGGTCAGTGCCATCGGATTACTGGTGCATAGGGCAGTCCAGTGTGAGATTACTGCTGGATAGGTCAGTCCAATGTGAGATTACTGCTGGATAGGCCAGTCCTGTGTAGGATTACTGCTGGATGGACCAGTCCCGTGTGTTATTACTGCTGGATAGACCAGTCCCCTGTGGGATTACTGCTGGATAGTCCAGTCTCAAGTGGGATCACTGCTGGATAGGCCAGCCCTGTCTGGGATTACTGCTGGATAGATGAGTCTCGTATGGGATTAATGCTGGATAGGCCAGTCCCGTGTGAGATTACTGCTGCATAGGCAGTCCAGTAGTGTGGGATATTACTGCTGCATACAGCAATCCTGTGTGGGATTACGGCTGGGGAGGCCAGTCCCATGTGGGATTACTGCTGGATAGGCTAAACCTGTATTACAGCGGGATAGGTTAGTCCCATGTAGGATTATGGCTGGATAGGTCAGTGCCATGTGGGATTACTGCTTCATATTGCAGTCCAGTGTCATATTACTTCTGGATAGGTCAGTCCCGTGTGAGATTACTGCTGCATAGGCCAGTCCCGTGTGGAATTACTGCTGGATAGGCCAGTCCCATGTGGGATTACTGCTGGATAGGCCAGTCCGGTCTGGGATTACTGCTGGATAGGTCAGTCCCGTGTGGCATTACTGCTGGATAGGCCAGTGCCATTTGGGATTACTGCTGGATAGGTCAGTCCTGTGTGAGATTACTGCTGGATAGGTCAGTCCGAAATGGGAATACTGCTGGATAGACCAGTTCGGTCTGGGATTACTGCTGGATAGTTGAGTTCCGTATGGGATTACTGCTGGATAGGTCAGTCCCGTGTGGCATTACTGCTGGATAGGCCAATGCCATTTGGGAATACAGCTGGATAGGTCAGTCCCGTGTGGGATTACTGCGGGAGAGCTGTGACCTAGGAAAACATGAAACATGTCCACCAAGTTTTACATCCCACGAAAGGTTCAACAAACTTTCCATGTACAGATCTACATGTAAATTTTTGCCCAACAAAAACCTTATCAATGGAAAGGTACGAAGTCTAAAATGCAATAATTAGGACAAAAATTCATATTTAATGTCATATTTCTTAATACGAAGCTGCGCATCAAAAAACCCCTCGGCTCTGGGTACATTCATAATGTATTAAATTTGAACCAAGATGTCAGGAACACCAAGCAGTCAAGTCACAATATACAGATTATCAAAAATTTTGCAATTAGAAATGACCCCTAAGATTTCCGTCCAATCAGAGAAACCGGTATTCATTACATAAATTTCTTGATGCATCAATGATGTATACCAAATTTTACAACGAGCATTTGAACGGTATCAGAGATAGAGATCATTAATGATTTCGCATAAATTAAAGATGGCCACCCTTCCTTCTCGCCACTCAGAGGAACTGATGTGGTTATTCATTGAAATTTCTCTTGATACATTGATGCTGTATACCAAGTTTCGTATAGAACACTGAAATGGTATCAGAGATATACATCATTAAAGATTTTGCATAAATTAAAGATGGCCACCAAGGTTTCCGCCCAATCAGAGAAACCAGAACTGTCATTTGTCGTAAGTCTCTTGATGCATCGATGATGTATACCAAATTTTACATCGTGCACTTGAACGGTATCAGAGAACGAGATCATTAATGATTTTGCATAAATTAAAGATGGCCGACCATCCTTCTCCCCACTCAGAGGAACTGATGTGATTATTCATTGCAAGTCAGTTGATACATCGATGCTGTATACCAAGTTTGGTATAGAACACTTAAATTGGATCAGAGATATATATCATTAAAGTTTTTGCATAAATTAAAGATGGCCGCCAAAGTTTTCGGTCAATCAGGTCCCGATTCAAAGTATCTGGATGTATCGATGATGCATACCAACTTTCATATAAAACAACTGAATGGTAACAGAGATATGTATCATTATCGATTTCGCATAAATTAAAGATGGCCTCCAGGATTTCCAGCTAATCAGAGAAGCCGGTTTGGTAATTTATTGAAAGTTGCTTGATGTATAGATGATGTATACCAACTTTCGTATTGAACAGTTGAATGGTTTCCGAGATATGGATCATCATCCATTTCGCATAAAATTAAAGATGGCCGCCAAGGTTTTCACCCAATCAGGTCCCAATTAAATAGGCTTCTGGTCCTTGACTAGGTAAATAAGCATACCAAATTTGGAATTCTTCAGTGGAACCGTTCTCCGGCTATCTCGCTCACGTACAGACGTACGGACGTACGGACGTACGGACAGACGGACGTACAAGACGACGACAATACCCCATGGCCAAAATTGGCCGAGGGGTAAAAAGCACATGCACATCGTCGAATCACATTGAACTTGGATAGCAAGTGTCAAACTCATCCAATGAAAGCTGACAGCTTCAGAAAACTTTCCATGTACAGGCGTACATCTATATACATGTACATTATTATTGGCAGCTTACTTAGACAAAACACTCAAAGTATGAACAAAAATTAATATTTCATCTCCTAAATAGCACAGGTACATCTTCTAATCACAAGAAACATGTGTACCAAGTTTCATAATCATTCAATGACAGCTGACAACTGTAGCAAACTGTGGTGTACAGATGTACATGTGCACTTCAGCTAAACGCAAAACTCCATCATTTGCCATAATTTGGAGAAATATTAATATTTCATATCAAAAATAGCACAGGTACATTCTCTAATCATAAGAAACATGTGTACCAAGTTTCATAATCATCCAATGAGAGCTGACAACTGCAGCAAACTCACCATGTACATGTACATGTACATGTATACATATAGAGGCCCACATGTACAATTTACCTAAACAGAAAACTCATTCATTTGCCATAATTTGGAGAAAAATTAATATTTCTTCTCATAAATAGCACAGGTACATCCTCTAATCATAAGAAACATGTGTACCAAGTTTCATAATCATCCAATGAGAGCTGACAACTGCAGCAAACTCACCATGTGCATGTACAGGTATACATATAGAGGCCTACATGTACAATTTACCTAAACAGAAAACTCATTCATTTGCCATAATTTGGAGAAAAATTAATATTTCTTCTCAAAAATAGCACAGGTACATCCTCTAATCATAAGAAACATGTGTACCAAGTTTCATAATCATCCAATGAGAGCTGACAACTGCAACAAACTCACCATGTACATGTACATGTATACATATAGAGGCCTACATGTACAATTTACCTAAACAGAAAACTCATTCATTTGCTATAATTTGGAGAAAAATTAATATTTCTTCTCAAAAACAGCACAGGTACATCCTCTAATCATAAGAAACATGTGTACCAAGTTTCATAATCATCCAATGACAGCTGACAACTGCAACAAACTTTCTAAATACAGATGTACATGTGCACTTCAGCTAAACGCAAAACTCATTCATAGGCATTTTAACATTGGAGCACCCCAGGGGTAGTACCCCCAGGTGGTATACCCACCCCCCATATTTTTTTTATTTTTTAAATACTTTTTCTAATTTTTCTAGATTTTTTTTTAATTTGCTAAACCAAAAACCTTATCATTTCCAGGCAGGGGACACCGACACCGACACCGACGACGACATCCTCTTTCCCCCCTCACTTCGTAAGGCGAGATAAAAATGATGCGACACACTTCGAACCACTTATGTTAAAAATTTCATTGGGCCAATGTCCAAGCTATGAACATTAACCTGCACTCGGCGCATTAAGGCATGTTAGGACATTACTAGCACAGAATCACCAACTACAGTGTAATCATCCAGCCAATCCAGCCAACTAAATGAACTATCCAGCCAACTAGATGAACATCATCCAGCCAATCCAGCCAACTAGATGAACATCATCCAGCCAATCCAGCCAACTAAATGAACATAATCCAGCCAACTAGATGAACATCATCCAGCCAACTAGATGAACATCATCCAGCCAACTAGATGAACATCATCGAGATTCTGACATGTTAAATGGAAGACACTTCTATATATGTGTAACCTAAACAAACGATCTATGGTCACCATCAAAACTACTGGTACATTACCATATAATTCCAGACAAGAAGTGCAGTTATAAAAGCTAATATTTGAAAATATTCATCCATGTATATCCAGCTGTCATTTTCCAACTTGTTTTTGTCAATTTTATCATCTCAAAGATTCTGCCAAATTCCTCAGAATTGATTCTGGAATTACTTATCAGACTGAATAATGCATAATAAGACTATTACATACAGTGAGTATTATGTTATAGTATGCACACCAAAATTGTAGAAAGAAAACGCAAGCAAGACAATTACTTCTACAGGAGATTGAAGTGACACACAAACAGATGATAATGGACCATTAAAAAATTATCTAAGGCAATTCGACTAAAATGCATGGGATCCACTCTACACACCCTTCAGCCTTCCATAATCCAATCTTACCATCATACAAGCTCGGCACATAATGTAGGGTTATACAGGCCTACACAATGCACCTTTTGTTGTTTAAATTGTTGTTGGCCCCAAACTACCATGACTGTGTGAAATCTCTTATTTTGATTAATAATTAATCACACTGCATCATCACATGGAATAATACAGGACAACATAAACTGGAATATACTGAGGATTAAAACCCAATTCGAAAGCTACTCCATAGATGATCAACTAGTCATAGCTACTCCATAGATCAACTAGTCATAGCTACTCCATAGATGATCAACTAGTCATAGCTACTCCATAGATGATCAGCTAGTCATAGCTACTCCATAGATGATCAACTAGTCATAGCTACTCCATAGATGATCAACTAGTCATAGCTACTCCATAGATGATCAACTAGTCATAGCTAGTCCATAGATGATCAACTAGTCATAGCTACTCCATAGATGATCCACTAGTCATAGCTACTCCATAGATGATCAACTAGTCATAGCTACTCCATAGATGATCAACTAGTCATAGCTACTCCATAGATGATCAACTAGTCATAGCTACTCCATAGATGATCAACTAGTCATAGCTACTCCATAGATAACCAACTATTCATACCAACTCCATAGATGATCATCTAGTCATAGCTACTCCGTAGATGATCAACTAGTCATAGCTACTCCATAGATGATCAAAGTTCTAGTCATAGCTACTCCATAGATGATCAACTATTTATACCAACTCCATAGATGATCATCTAGTCATAGCTACTCCATAGATGATCAACTAGTCATAGCTACTCCATAGATGATCAAAGTTCTAGTCATAGCTACTCCATAGATGATCAACTAGTCATAGCTACTCCATAGATAACCCTAACCCTAACCCTAACCCTTTATACCAACTCCATAGATGATCATCTAGTCATAGCTACTCCATAGATGATCAACTAGTCATAGCTACTCCATAGATGATCAAAGTTCTAGTCATAGCTACTCCATAGATGATCAACTAGTCATAGCTACTCCATAGATGATCATCGATTAACCAACTATACATGTACAACAATTAGCACTGCAAAGAGAGGAATTAAATTGACAATGAATTATGCAAAATGTGTGACCCATGTGACTAAAACAAAAGTTATATATCTCAGCACAGCAAAGAGGACTTGTGAAGTGTCCATCAGTATAAGAATGCTGTGACGACACATTGCAGGACTCTAGATGACTAGCATGTCATGAACAGCAGACTAAAAGTTTGACATATTTTATTCTCGAATGACAAAATTTACCTTGTCATGCAATATTAGCCTCAAGTTTAAATACAGCTGTCTAAATACAAACTGGATACACCAAACAATACTGAATAAATATCTCACCACTGCACACTGCAGACAGTACATACGTAATACAATCAGGTGAATACACGACGTCCTGATACGAGGACCACTGAAGTATCACTAAAAGGCAATTAACATTTCATGGATTTTACGACATTTCGGATTATTTATGAAATTATTCTCTTCAAAAAAAAAAAGACTGTTTCCAGGGTACATAATTCAGCCCCGTTGGGATCTGATGTGACTAGAATATCATGCAAATATACACTTATTAAAGGTGAAATGCAAAGGATTTGAAGATATGCCAGAAATTGTCTATACACATCCTTCATGTCCTTAATACCCATCAGCTAATTATTCCACTTGACAAAGTATAAAGTGAGATTATTAAGCCAGAAAAACCCTGTTCCCTAAGTTGTACACAGATGGTCATGACCTTATAGTTGTCCCTTTCATTATTCATACTTTCACATTTAAAACCTATCATGTTGAGGTCATACGAGTCCTGCTGAAGGAAAGGGGTCCTATATGAATCAATGTTCTATAAAAGGAAGCAAGCACCGCTGATTCTCCAGGTGCAGTTTTGCTGTCTTGACGACCTTCAACATGATAGTTGTTATACACTTCAAAGTTAAACAAATATCTCAAAATAACCATTGTATATCTTATCTGACATGTCTGAATGGGTAAAGATCTGCATCAATGATTTTCAACAGAGATTTCAAAACCATTACATTTAACCTTCAATAAACATAGAACAATAACCTGAATGTAACTTCACACTCAACACAAATATTCTATGTACATGTACACTAACTTGGTCATTTTAATGTCAAGTGAAGCGACTCCAATTGACTTATCAACATAGAAATTTCAATTCAGACCAATCAAAAGCTCTGAGCAACCATTCATTTACACCTTCCACCAGCCTCCAGGGATATGAGAAAATGTCACTGTACTGCATTTTGCAAAGAATAGTGCAGTTAAATTTTCTTTCACTCAACAGTTTTCTTGGCAGAAAATCGGTGATGAAAAAATGTTTGTTCTAGAATTTTATATAACATTTACAAAACACTGAGAATTAACATCTGAAAATCTCCCATGAGCATGCATATTCGCATCACTTTATTTAGTTGTAGCCATCAGGAATTACGATGCCATCGGTCACCATTTTGTATGGATATTTACAAATGCAGCTGAATTATGTCGGAACTTGGGGATGAATGTATAGGAGTTACCTGCTCACTGGGTTTATACTGGCAGACAAGCAGACAATCTGTCCAATAAAAATGAAATCTCAAACAATAAAACAACTTGGTGAAGCAGTCTGATCTTGTTTGTTTTCACTGGCTGAAATCTATTCTATATTATTTATAAACAAAGATGGAGATGTAACTTGAAACTAATAGACTACACTCTTCTTTGAAATATACAGTATAGGAACCCTAGGTTGAAGGATAGCAGCGAATCTGGAGATTATAAACCCCATTTTAACTAGTACAATATATATTTATATATTACAAGTTCCAAAACTGCTTTGATGACCTATTTATGTACATACCCTTATCATTTATAATTCACTTGTCACAAAGAAGAATCAAGTTAACACATCAACTGAATCATTGCGACCCAAAATTGAATTTACGTCAAAGTGGGTCATTTCTGTCTGTGCCATACACATCAATTTCTGGATCATTCTTCTACCAATAACTCTGTGATATACATGTAATATACCTGCTTGTTAGAAGTACATGTATATTGTAACTGGAAATGATCCTGGTTGAAAACCCTTCAACTCTGGCCTTGTATTCAAGTAACCCTTCAACTCTGGCCTTGTATTCAAGTAACCCTTCAACTCTGGCCTTGTATTCAAGTAACCCTTCAACTCTGGCCTTGTATTCAAGTAACCCTTCAACTCTGGCCTTGTATTCAAGTAACCCTTCAACTCTGGCCTTGTATCAAGTAACCCTTCAACTCTGGCCTCAACCTCAATGTACATTATTACACGAATACATCTTTAATTGTTTACTGAAATATCTGCCTGTCTGAGTTACATTTGCCACAATCATGAGTAATAAATCCGCAAGGGTTCTTGGTCCAATGTAATACTTACAGTGTGACAGGCCATCAGCAGTCCATGCAGAAAACAGCTGTTCACACAAATTTCATTTCTGGACTAAAACTAGTGTTGCAGTGATGCTGCCATGTAACCTGTTTAAGGGCAAGACTTCATATTGCAGCTGTAAATCGATTCAATGAACAGTATCCCCCGTGCAATGTCATCCTCATCTACCTCTGACATACAGCTCTTCTACAAAATTGTTGTAGTTCAAGTTTTTTTCCTTCAGCTTATTGTCTCTGGTTAAAATACCTCAGCATACAAACGCAGAACAATCTGGGTTTGAGATTCCTCACTCTTCTTTCGTTACATCAATGTATATTTATATTTACTTCCTCACACTATTGAAACCATTTTCACTCTTTTCTAACTCCAGATAATGGACACATATCGCCACAAACAAATTGCTAAATACAGATACCATCTTCCATGACTTCACATTGTAAATCAACAGATTGCATTTACAACACCCATTTGCATTTATCTGCACAATACCACGAGGGCCACAAATAAATAAATGGAGTTCTACTGTCACTGACAACTTCACTGAAAGAAAATAAATTTTCTCATGGAAAATAATAAATAAGACTATCTCAAATTAAATGATAAGATTTGTTTGTGGAGAGAGATACTACAGAGTTTGTTAATACATTGAAATCCTCAAATATTCTTACATGGTCTGCATAAATCCTTAACTGCACCTTGACTTAACTTCTTCAAGACGAAATTAAGATTTGCAAATAACATTTATGAGAATTTTCTTTTCTATTGTTCTAGCACTGAATATACTGAAATAAATATTCTCATATCGACATTGTAATATAAACAAAATGTTGCACACTGTCATTGTATAAACAAACAAAAAAATTGTCATCAAGTAAAAAAGACAACTGTTTATGACTTATGACCATTTGGCACTTTGAAGATACAAGAGAAAACACTGGAATGTATCAACATGCATGTTCTAAAAATGTAGCAATTCTATCAACAGCAGCTTGGATATGAAATGACAAAATCCCCATACAAACTTTGTGCAACATGGTTTGTTTGAGATGTGGTACCTACAGATTTCAATTGCTGGATTGATGCAGCATCCACTCCTGAATTTCATTTATTGATTTTTTATCCCTTCTTCCTGAAGTTTGTACCTAGTACCTTGTACCCAAACTAGTACTTCATAATGAATATGGTAACTTACTACTGGAGATACATGTACCAAGAAGAGCATGCCTTGCTTTTCAACAGAAATTTACTGGAATCCAACCAGATTCTAGCAAATCAACTCTATGAGAATGTAAGGCTATTATTTCCATACACAATATGCTGGATGTGAATTAGGTTTTTGAGTGCGCTGAAAGGAAGGAATATACATGTAAGTCCTGTAATTAAGCAAGCCGGGAAAGGTTAACCAAATGCTTTACGTGGCTTATACTGTTATTATGGATGAACAACTGGACCCTTAAATGCTCCAAAAATCTGCCTCGTTAGTGATATAGATCTGAAGGACATCCCCTATAGATCTTCTCTGTGTTTATATAGTGACCTCAGCTGACAATACATCAGGCAGGCTCCCCATCTCCTCTGTCGGAGTTGAAGCTGCCTTATGATTGGTCAATTATGAAAGTACTCTGAGGGGATAGACAGGTTCTCAGATCTAAATCAGTGACAAGATAAGTACAAGGTTTTTTATAAATCTGATCTTAATCACATTTGATCAGAGCGAGACGTGGAGCAAATGAAGTTTGAACAAATAAATAAAATAAACTATTGGTACAATATACATATGGACATTTACAGAGAATTTGATGTTCAAGGCATTCATGTACATAAATACGACATCCCCAGTCAGTCATAAAACAAACATAGCAAAAAAGAAAACTGGGTGGAAACAATTTTAATAAATTCAATACTTGTCTAATACTGCATAGGTCTACAATATCCTCCTTTTGCGTGCATTCTCACATTTTTAGTGTAACTCTCTCGTGAAAGTATATAGAGGCCTGTACTACATTCTAAATTGATTTCCATGAAGAACCTGACTGTGTGTCAGCACAGTCAGTCTTCACAGATAAATGAATGAAATGACAGCAGTTGTCAGTACCCAAAACAATAGGACATACATGTATATTCAGTATTTATGTGATCTTATGGGAGAATAAATAAAGTTTAGATGCTCGTTGAAAAGAAAGCAGTTCATCAGAAGGTGTATACAGACTGTCGGGGGAGGGGTTATCAGAGGATGTATACAGACTGTAGGGGGAGGGGTCATCAGAGGGTGTATACAGACTGTAGGGGGAGGGGTCATCAGAAGGTGTATACAGACTGTAGGGGGAGGGGTTATCAGAGTGTGTATACAGACTGTAAAGGGGGTCATCTGAAGGTGTATACAGACTGAAGGGTGGTCATCAGAGGGTGTATACAGACTGTAGGGGGAGGGGTCATCAGAGGGTGTATACAGACTGTGGTGTCATCAGAGGGTGTATACAGACTGGGGGAGGGGTCAGAGGGTGTATACAGACCAGAGGGGGTCATCAGAGGGTGTATACAGACTGTAAAGGGGGTCATCAGAGGGTGTATACAGACTGAAGGGTGGTCATCAGAGGGTGAAAATGTTGTAGGGGGTCATCAGAGTGTGTATACAGACTATAGGGGGAGGGGTCATCAGGGGATGTATACAGACTGTCAGTCAGGGGATGTATACAGACTGTCGGGGAGGGGGTCATCAGAGGGTGTATACAGACTGTAGGGGGGTCATCAGGGGATGTATACAGACTGTCTGGGAGGGGGGGTCATCAGAGGGTGTATACAGACTGTAGGGGGAGGGATCATCAGAGGGTGTATACAGACTGTAGGGGAGGGGTCAGAGGGTTTATACAGACTGTAGGGGATAGGGGTACAGACTGTAGGGAGGGGTCATCAGAGGGTATATACAGACTGTAGGGGAGGGGTCATCAGAGGGTATATACAGACTGTAGGGGAGGGGTCATCAGAGGGTATATACAGACTGTAGGGAAGGGGTCAGACTGTAGGGGGAGAGGGTGTCACAGAGGTTGTGTAGGGGAGGGGTCATCAGAGGGTATATACAGACTGTAGGGGAGGGGTCATCAGAGGGTATATACAGACTGTAGGGGAGGGGTCATCAGAGGGTATATACAGACTGTAGGGGAGGGGTCATCAGAGGGTGTATACAGACTGTAGGGGAGGGGTCATCAGAGGGTGTATACAGACTGTAGGGGAGGGGTCATCAGAGGGTACAGGCAGACTTGTAGGGAGGGGTCATCAGAGGGTGTATACAGACTGTAGGGGAGGGGTCATCAGAGGGTATACATGTATACAGACTGTAGGTCATCAGAGAGTGTAAACAGACTGTAGGGGGAGGGGTCATCAGAGGTTGTATACCGACTGTAAAGGGGGTCATCTGAAGGTGTATACAGACTAGGGCGGTCATCAGAGGGTGTATACAGACTGTAGGGCGGTCATCAGAGGGTGTATACAGACTGTAGGGGGTATCAGAGGATGTATACCGTAGGGGGGGATCACCAGAAGCTTAAAACAGACTGTAGGTGGATCATCAGGGGGTGTATAGACTGGGGGGGGTCATCAGAGTGTGTACAGACTGTAGGGGGTCCGATCACCAGAGGGTGTATACAGACTGTAGTGGGGTCATCAGAAAGTGTATACAGACTGTAGGGGGGAGGGGGTCATCAGAGGGTGTATACAGACTGTAGGGGGGGGGGGCATCAAAAGGTGTATACAGACTGTGGGGGGAAGGTCATCAGAGGGTGTATACAGACAGTGTGGGAGTTCATCAGGAGGTTTACACAGACAGTAGGAGATTCAGACACTATTAGACACTTTTGATGCCCCCCCCCCAGTCTATACACCCCCTGATGATCCATGACCACCCTTCCATGTGATATGAGAAACCTCAATTTTTAACCTCAAATTTAGAGAGCTCCATGTCCAGTTAGGTTTTGAAACTAGGCCATGGTTTAAACATGTATTGTTAAATGTACTGTCGATCTAGATATATTTAAATCCAGGGCATTTTTCCCACTGGATTTATTACCCTTTAAACATTTCCCCTAAATTATAATGGAAGACCTATGAAGGAAATAAAATGAAATTGGATTTTTTTTCCTGCCATAATTATTTTAACAAGTGTAGCATTGTTATAATTAAATTTTTCTGATGACAAAATTCCTTCCTTGATTCGAATCAACATTAACAATGAATATATGTACGTCACTGTCATTGTTTTATTAGTCATCTTGAGAAACACTATACATGTATCACACATTTATTTCTTGTGCTTGCTCAGCCTGCTAATATTGACCACTTAATATCATAATCCTAGTTTTTCTATATTTTGTCAATTTAGGTTATTCATGTATCCATTTTGTTGCGATTAAAAATGTGACTTTAATTGATTTCCTGATCTTGGGTCAGTGACCTTGACATTTGACGGTGGCTTAAATTTTGGTACAGGACACATATCATCTTGCCTTAATGTATCTATGGACACAAAAAAAATCATGATTTTTAACAATTTCCCAACTTTGGGATCAAAGTGACCTTGACCTAAATTTTGGTATATGGCACAACATGTCGGTACATAACACATCGTCTCTACATGATGTATCTACAGACACAAAAAAATGGCGATTTTTAATAATTTCCTGACCTTTGACATAAATTTTGGTACGGGACACATCGTGCACCCAAATTTATCTACTGACACAAAAAATTAATGTTTTTATGATTTTCTGATATCGGGTCACAGTGACCTTGACCTAAATTTTGGATTCCCCCTAATGAATTCGCTCACAAAGATGGGCCATTTTCAAGAATTTCCCAATTTTTCAATCTTAATAAATGAATATCCTATCGATGCCCCCCAATCGTACATGTCGCTATATAAGATCTTACGTATTTCAATTGTCTGAGTGCCCATATATACCTAGTAGCATTATGACATCATGGTCGCATCTACATCCATTTGCAGTCGGGGAGGTTTGCATCTGTGTCCATATACCCCAATGCTTACACCCAGTAATGGGCGCCACAATGTCGGAACCGCGGCAACATGAAAAGACACCCCGTCAGCGAGCCAGCTAATTCGACTGAGCCAACCAAAAATTCTTTGGTTCCCTTCAAAGCACCACGAAGCATTCTCGGGATGGATTACTGTGAGATCCTACAAGTGACAGTATCCAAATAGGGGAGCAGATAGGATTTAATTTTAAGATTACCAATTTTCAGGCCACAGTGACCTTTGACCTCGACCTACATTTTGGTATCCGACATATCATCTCCCCCTATGGTATCCACTCATCAAAAATTGGAACTGTGGATGTGAAAATGCCACTGATTTCCTGATTTGTAGCCTTTGACCTCTGACCTCAACCTCAATGTCGGTAGGCGACACATTTCCACCTAGTGTATCCACTTACAAAATATTGCAAATGTGGATAGACAAGTGTGACAGTTGCTCATGTCTCATGTAGACCGAACACATACAGTTCAATGATTTCCTGTTTATTAGGCTGGTGACCTTTAACCTCTGTTCTTGAATTCCATTTTGATGTGCAACACATCCATCTTACCCTTGGGTATCCCCTCATCAAATATAGGAACTCTAAGAATATAGAAAACTGTCCCATATACAGATCAGACATGGGGGGACGGACTCAAACTGCCATCACAAAAATTTCCTTTCGACCTCAATCCTCAATAGATTAACTGTTGGAAATGAGAGCGGGGTTTGATCACTTGCCATATCTTCAAACAGTACTAGTGGTTCCAATAGTTTCCTGGTTGAGGTGTGAGGGAGGGGGGCACCATGATGTTGACCTTTGACCTGTTTGAACTTTGACAATTTCAGCAGCTGGTATATTATATCTCGACGACGTGTCCATTCCAAGAATAGAATTCTGATGATTTCCTCTTTTCTGGGTCAAAGTGATCTTGAACTTTAACCAAAACTTTGTTTTGTGACATCTTTTTCCCTCATATATCCTAGCTCATGCAAAATAAATAACGTAATTTTCAATAATTTCTTATTTTTAGGCTACAGTACTAGTGACCTGAACCTAATGACCTCAATTTTAGTAAGCGACATCTGTGTGACCCCATAGTTATCCTGGTGAAGTAAGCGACATCTGTGTGACCCCATAGTTATCCTGGTGAAGTAAGCGACATCTGTGTGACCCCATAGTTATCCTGATGAAGTAAGCGACATCTGTGTGACCCCATAGTTATCCTGGTGGAGTAAGTGACATCTGTGTGACCCCATAGTAATATCATTGTGAAGTAAGCGACATCTGTGTGACCCCATAGTTATCCTGATGAAGTAAGCGACATCTGTGTGACCCCATAGTTATCCTGATGAAGTAAGCAACATCTGTGTGACCCCATAGTTATCCTGGTGGAGTAAGTGACATCTGTGTGACCCCATAGTTATCCTGGTAAACTTTGAGAGATGTTGGTCAATTTGTTGAGAGGTTAAGGAACTAAATAATGAAAGTAGGGAGGAGAAACATGTACATGTATAGCTGATACAGTCCAACATGTACATGATGTCCATGATGGGGACAATATCTGCTCTCCATTAGAGAAACTCTCTTTACTCAGATATATTCGAGACAGTTTTACCTGGTAACATGAATCTCACAACACAAAATTTTCATACAGCACATTTCATTACAATCCATCTTGTATCCACAAAATCACTAATACATGACATCACATGTTATTGGGGACATCAAAATGTTGGTCCATTCACAACAACATGCAAGCTTGCTGCCATGATGTCAACATTTTTAACATGCAAAATCTATTTTTTTGTTTTTTGTTTTTTGTTTTGGGGATTTCCTGAAAACTACTGCTATTCTGAAATAAACTGCCCAAATTTAGTAGAGATACTGCACAAACATTCACTGTTATGAATCTCGCTCCACAATATTGGTGAAAAAATCAGGAATATAATAACTGGGAGTGAAGTCCTCACAACAAAGATAAATCTTAAATTAATAACATGTATACACAGAGCCAAATATTAAAAACAATACAACACTGATCTGTCACAATGATCCATTGACCATATTTGGTGAAGATGCTGCTTCACGTCGCCTCAAGTTGTATCGCCCATTCAGTTCGCCTCCACTGCCATTCATGTGAATCTCAAGTTTCTGAGTTTCCGAGTTCCTCCTCTTTGCTTTCTCGTGGATCTTCTTTCTTATTTTGGGGACGACTTCCTCAATGAGCTCTTCAAACAACTGTGGATATATGAACATGCATGAAATTTATCTATGGTGATCCAACATTCAAAATTCAGAAGCAGATGGTTGGGTTAATATCTACATGAACAAGCTGAGGAGCTGGCAGATCCTTCGCCTGGCATGTTACTGTCACTACTAATGCATAAATTCTGGCAATATTGTTGCCTTCAAATGCCATCTAAACCATATTCATTTGTGCAATAATAAGTATCAGTTTGGTGAACATGATTCAAGCATCATAAGTTCAATTCATCATCACAAATTTGTTCCTGGTGTCTCAGACAGATGGACATTTTTTCTACGGGTCACCAAGGACAGGAACATTAGTTTGAAAATTTCAACCCCTGACTTACGAAATTTCTCTGTCCTTCGAAAATAATTCAAGGTTGTCGGAAGTGAACTTTACCTAGAAGCCTTCATGGCAACATTGTGTGAAATATCCTGTCGCTAACTCTGTTCAACTTATTGGGATATTGCGTTCACAATGCTATTCACATTTTGACCTCCTTGATCTTAAAAATAGGTCAAGGTCAGTCCAGAGTGAACTTGACCTAGAAGCCTCCACAAGAAAGGACTCTCCCAAAGATCAAGGATCTAGCCCTTAGTTTGATTAATCCTCAGCCCAAATGGGCTAAGGAATATTGTTATGCGCATTCATGTCTGTCTGTCCATCCCCCTGTCTGTTTTTTGTCTTCGCCATATCTCAACAAGCACTCTGAGAACCCCAACCTTTCGGCTTCCAGAGTCATTCGCTGTAGCTGCAGCAATATTGAAAGCATACATGATGTGAAGCAAACTTCCATGTGGAGGTGTACATGTAAATTTTTGCGTAACAAAAAGCTTACATTGCTATACACAATCCACTTTCAAAAGTGAACAGATCAAAAATGAATACAAGCTTAAGGATCAACTAAACTGTGACATGGAGAATGTAATTGATTTAATTATGTGCCGAAAATGCCTGAAACAGTATGTGGGCGAAACTAAGAATAAACTTCGATATCGTGCCAACAGACATCAGATTGGACAATGAAGGCCCGGTCAATGAGCATTTTAATCTTCCGGAACATTCAGTTCAGTTCAGTTCAAATTATGCCAACAGAAAGAATTTCAACATTTCTAACACAGGAAGAAACTGACAATCACCGCGAACTTCGTGAATCAAAACACTTCAAACACAGCAACCCTTTGGTATGAACATAGACCCAGGTAAAGTTGCTAACAAAGAGTTTATTACCTCATTCTCCAATGTTGAACCGGTCCGTACACTAAAGGACGAATACGAAAAACTCCAAACAAAACTCCGCTTGCCATTTAATCTGAGACCTATCATAGCGTACTAAAAAAATCGGAGCTTACGCGATTTATTGTTAAGGAGTAAACTTCATCACATATCGTGATCATTATCACGTGAAATTCTACATGGCATAAGCTAACATATACATTGTAGTGGTCCTATTTGAACTTTATATGAAACTTGTCTCTAGGAACATTTTTAAGATAAGAGATTTATAAATCCCTGCGCCCGTGCCTTCCACTTTTGAAAAATGTATGTAAAGGTGTGCATGTATACATGTGCATTATCATTGGCAAATAACTCAGTCGAAACCCACATAATTTGGGCAACAAGGGTTCTGAGAACCCCAGCATGTCGCCTGGGGTGGTCATCCACTGTAGCTGCAGCAGTATTGAAGCAAACTTTCCAAGTAGAGGTGTACATGTAAATTTTTGCCTAACAAAAACATTATCATTGCAAAAGTATTAAGTCTAAACCACGATATTTTGACCAAAATTAATATTTCATGTCACAAATAGCACATGCACATCCTCAAATCACATGAAACTTGTGTAGCAAGTGCGAAACTCCCCCAATGAAAGCTGTCAGCTTCAGCAAAGTTTTCATGTACATATGTACATTACCATTTGCAAATTACTAAGAGGAAACCCTCAAAATTTGAACAAAAATTACTATTTCATCTCACAAATAGCACAGGCACATCCTCTAATCATATGAAACATGTGTACCATTTTCATAATCATACAATGAAATTCAGTTAACTTTTCAACACAAAACCGTGGCAAATTACTAAGTCCAAAATCTCATATTTTGGACACCTATTAATATTTCAACACAATAGCATACATGTACATGTAGGTACATCCGTGTGTACCAAGTTCCATAATCATCCAGTGACATATGACAACTGTAGCAAACTTTCTATGTACAGGTGTACGGTACATGTAGAAGACCTACAATTTTGCTAAAAAAAAAAACTATATCATTTGTCATAATTTGGACAAAAATTAATAATTCATCTCAAACGCACATCCTCTAATCATAAGAAACAAGTTTCATAATCATCCAATGATAGTTGACAAATGCAGCAAACTTTCTATGAACAAACTGGTTCAAAATTGCCCAGAGTCAGGCTAAAAATGGGCTCTCCTAATCACTCGTTTTAAAAAATTCCCAAGTTACAGTAACATGTTTGGTGACAAAAATTGAAGGATTATGTTGTACCAGTTAAATGTGTGGACACAAATATGGTTCATGCAAAGGTTTTAGGATAAATCATGTGATGTAGAATAGAATGTGATAGCAAAAAGGCAAGGCTTTGGTGTAAGACCTCCCATTGAAAAGGTAATATCCTGGACAAAAGACTGACAATACAACTTGCAGCAGATCCTTTGTCAATTATATTTTGTGAGTCTTACACCAAATCGTTGCCAGCAAAGGCGAAGAAAGATGTTGTCCTTCATTTAAGACGACGCGAAATTCAAACTAACAGGGGTTCGATACTGCAGGGCTTCCCGTGCCAGTTATTCCCTATTATACTTCTGAAATAAAATATGGTTTGTGCAAAAGCTTTAGGATAGATCATATGATGTGGAATAGAACACAGGAAGGAAGCAATCAGAGATTGCTCAATTGTATGCCCCCCCTTCCACTTTAATCCGACACTGCCCCGCCATTGTTCTGTTCTTTATTGGTTGGTGGAGGCCTAATTTGGATAATTATAAAAATTCTGTTTCAGTCACTTTTTTGCCATGCCTCACATAATACATATTCATATTCCAAGTATCAAGCAACAAGTGATAATACGATGCTTCGATGCAAGATGATCGCCAGGGCTTTCGCCAAATCCGA
This sequence comes from Hanleya hanleyi, assembly GCA_036873755.1. Lineage (NCBI taxonomy): Eukaryota > Metazoa > Mollusca > Polyplacophora > Lepidopleurida > Hanleyidae > Hanleya > Hanleya hanleyi. Next base: position 35,636 of record JAVTVY010051205.1, read on the forward strand.
AAATGTGACCTGGTCATGAGACCTACATTCCTTGGGAGTATATTGTGGTGAAATTATGAAGCGATCAGTGAACTTTGAATTTTGCACCCAATTCACGGTTTTGGGGGCAATTTCATACTTCAGGACCTATGTTGTTGCTTTGGAATGTAGAATAACATATAATATAGCCATTTTCCTCGTTCAAATCGGTTATGGACTGAGATCCAGCTTGGACAAATAAATATATCCCATTTACTTAGGTTTAAACAAAGGGCCATAACTCTTGAAAATATAACCAAAAACAGAGAACTTCACACTGCACATCTATGGGTCACTGACCACATATCATGCAAATTTTGTACTTGTTCACACAATATTAACCGAGATCGAGCCCTACAAATCCCAATTCACAAAGATTTGAAGAAAAAAGGGCCATAACTCTTGAAAATATAAGCGAAATGTGGAGAAACTTCACGCTGCACAACTACAGGGCACTGACCACATATCCTGCAAATTTCATAATAGTCCATACAATATTAACCGAGATCCAGCCCGGACAAGTTCCAATTCACAAAGATTTGAAGAAAAAAGGGCCATAACTCTTGAAAATATATGCGAAACGCGAAGAAACTTTACGCTGCCCAACTACAGGGCACTGACCACACATCCTGCAAATTTCATAATTGTCCATACAATATTAACCGAGATCCAGCCCGGACAAGTCCCAATTCACGGAGAATTCAGGAACAAAGGGCCATAACTCTTGAAAATATAAGCGAAACGTGGAGAAACTTTACGCTGCACAACTGTGGGTCACTGACCACATATCATGCAAATTTCATACTTGTCCATACAATATTAACCAAGATCCAGCCCAGACAAGTCCCATTCACAGAGATTTCAGGAAAAGGGCCATAACTCTTGAAAATTATACCGGAACTCGGAAAAAAACTCTACGCTGCACAACTATGAGCCACTGGCCACATTCCATGCAAGTTTCAATCCTGTCCATCAAATATTAACCGAGATATTGCCCGGACAAGAAATTCGGACGGACAGACGGAGAGACAGACAGACGGACGGACAAAGCGATCGCTATATGCCCCCCTCTAGTTAGAGGGGGGGCATAATGATTTAATAGACAAAATTGAAGAAAAATGTTGTCCTTCATTTAAGGCGATGCGAAATTCAAACCTAACAGGAGTTTATTTCCTCTTGTACTTCTGAAATAAAATAATGTTACCAACCTGTTAGTTATTACTATAAAGGAATTAATTGTAGGTGATTCAGCATGGGTGTGTAAATAAAACAATGTACACTGCATCTCATACATATTACATGAAGATGAGAAGCTGTGGATAGGAAAAAGTCCAAAACTTTAACATTTAGTGCCCCAGTGGTGGGGAAATCCTCCCGAGGGTAGAGCACGGGTTGAACAAGTGTAGCATCATGTAAGCTCCCAGGGGAGCCAATGATAATCTTGAATCTTGAATGGACCAGGCTTTCTTGAATCAGGGAACCTTCAAAAGTCACAATGAAACATGCAACCAAGGGTTCCCGATGGGCATAGATAATAGTGCACAAGCTGAACCATCAATAAATAATTAAAAAAAATAATTAAAAATCATCATAGCCATCTGAAAATCTAATCATTTCAGCAGTCAACATTCAGGAAGCTCTCAATAAAGTTTGGTCAGGCCCGACTTGATAGATGTGCAGGTATTCAGCGGACAAGAACATGTTGACGAACGGACGGACGGACGTACATACATGGCAACGACAAGACCCGGCACCCACAGCCCTATGGGCTGAGGGGTAAAAATAGCCAATGGGTTATCAGTTATTGTCTTCACTCAGCAATCATGCATTGCATAAAATGTATTTTTAGAACTTTGACAACATCATGTACATGTATGTTAACAAAAATGTGATCTAGAAGGGGTTGACTGTATTTCTCTTACTGTCTTAGAAATCTTAGAAATACATCTTGAGCCAGGTCAGCTTTTGCCAAGGCCTTAACTGATGGGAAACATTTTGTGCTGAGGTTCTGGTAGAGCATGAGCAAATTCTTGGCTCTAAATACACTCTTCCATATATAGCTCATAATACAATCAAGTAATTTGATCTTGGGGTGCACTCCGGAGATTCTTTTATTCGGCATGGAATAGACTATGGGTCCGTTTTTCGGCCACCAGTTGTCGCAAAACCTTCAACCCAAATCACTTATATGTATATATTTTCTGAAAGAACACGATGAAGCTATTATTTTAAGATATACCACTGCTATGTTATAGAAAATTTAAACTCGAACATTCTTCTCCATGCTTGCTTCATTTTTCCTAGAAAACCCCTTAAAATGTCGAAAATGGTCAAATTCGGCTCAATTTCCAGAAAAATCTGTAAGAGCGATTTCAATTAAACTTCTTACTCACGTTCCCTGGTCCGGTCTCAACTTAAAAAGGCAAAAAAAAGGGGTGAAAACCTAACCGTTTTTTGTCAGATTTTCTTCCCGTAAATGAGTCCCGATTTTTAGGCACACCCAAGGGGCATAACTGAGGCAGGACAAACTTTACTCCATGATCCCGATCAGCGTGTAGACGAAGCCAGCACTCGATTTGTACGTACTCGTTTGCAGCGTTGATAATGCTGAACAGGATGGCATTATAGATATAAGCTATTAAGAAGACAAGAAGAATTATGATGTAGCAGAACAAGGGCAGTCTATCGTATTATGAAATTAGAGAGGGGCCATTACTACGAAACTGCGGAGGGCCACCTTAAGGGGCAGGATGTTTTTTACGAAATTAATTATTCACATGTATCGTAATCTCAGAGTGTTTGTGAGTATGGCGGTATACAACACTTGCCAGTTATACATATTATTTTGGGAAATCCGACCGATAACTTTCCCCCTACCCCATCTTTGTTTTGATCAATTTTGCCAATTCTAGCAGGATTTTCGAGAACAAAACTCAAAATTAACCTATTTCTTCTTAATAATGGTCATCCATTCGGCAATATGAAGGCCGTGGTTACTTTTCCGCTTTCCAATGATAGCAGAAACGCGGGAAAATGCAAATAAGCGATGTAACCAAGTCAAATTATTGGTAATTTTGCACTCAATTTTCTCTTAGAAACATGGGAAATACTTCAGAAACTTGAGAAATAATTTGTAAAACCATAATAATATACATCCATTCCATCCTTTATGGACTGTAAATGGGTTCTCTTGTAAAGAAAATTTACACTGGCGAATTTATATCATTCTGATAGGACCTCGTTCTGCCATAATATCCACCGAAATCTCAGTCCAGGGGGAGATAACTCCTGTATGGAATACAGTATGCAGTAACCTCAATTGTATACTAATGGACACACTGTGGATTATTTTAATCGAACTCCTGGTCTTCTTTCCACCTGCTTCCGAAAATAGAGCTTCAGGTATAACTAGGCAGTCAAAATTAAACAATCTGGCGTAATGATACATCTCCGCTCCGTAACGGAGTCTACATTAAGATAATGCATAGACTCCACTATTATGCCTTAAGGGTGCACTCCGGAGATTCTTTTATTCGGCATGGAATAGACTATGGGTCCGTTTTTCGGCCACCAGTTGTCGAAAAACCTTCAACCCAAATCACTTATATGTATATATTTTCTGAAAGAGCATGATGAAACTATTATTTTAAGATATAACACTGCTATGTTATAGAAAAATTTAACTCGAACATTCTCCTCCATGCTTGCTTCATTTTTCCTAGAAAACCCCTTAAAAATGTCGAAAAATGGTCAAATTCGGCTCAATTTCCAGAAAATCTGTAAGAGCGATTTCAATTAAACTTCTTACTCACGTTCCCTGGTCCGGTCTCAACTTAAAAAGGCAAAAAAAAGGGGGTGAAAACCTAACCGTTTTTTTGTCAGATTTTCTTCCCGTAAATGAGTCCCGATTTTTAGGCACACCCAAGGGGCATAACTGAGGCAGGACAAACTTTACTCCATGATCCCGATCAGCGTGTAGACGAAGCCAGCACTCGATTTGTACGTACTCGTTTGCAGCGTTGATAATGCTGAACAGGATGGCATTATAGATATAAGCTATTAAGAAGACAAGAAGAATTATGATGTAGCAGAACAAGGGCAGTCTATCGTATTATGAAATTAGAGAGGGGCCATTACTACGAAACTGCGGAGGGCCACCTTGGAAATACAGATCAAGGTCAGTCATCTTCAACATTTTTTCTGGTCTATTCTACCTTAATTGCATGTGGAACATGAATTTGGAGAATTTAGACTTAACATACAGAATTTGACCTTTAGAAAATAGGTCAAGGTCAATGATATTCAATAGACTCCAAGTCCGGGCATATGTGGTATAGATTTGGACAATGTAGGTATAATCCTTCATGAAATATTGTACTAAATAAATCTGACCTGGATAAAATAGGTCATCTTCAGCACACCTCTGGACCATCACCAGATGTATACATTGTATTAATTTGGAAAGCCTAACTATATTTCTTCATGTTATATCATAATAAACAGTATTTGACCTTGAAAAAATAGGTCAAGGTCAGTTAACTGGGATAGGCTTCTAATCAATCACCAGTTGCATACGTAATATGAATTTGAAGACTAGCTTTAATCGTTCAAATGATATAGCAAATATTAGAATTTGACCTAGATACAATAGGTCAAGGTCGGTCATTTTTAATAGGCTTCTGATCCTTCACCAGATGCATACATAGTATGTAGTTAAATGCCTGGCTATATTCCTTCTTGAGATATCGTGTCCACAAGAAAGATGAACAGACAGACAGACGACGCCAACATCCTTCGGGCAAAATTTGCCCGAGGGGTAAAAACTATCATTACATTGCAACACCCATAGAATCTCCAGATATAGGGCCATAACTGACCCCCCCCGGTGGAATACCCACCTCCCATACTTCTTTTATTTTATTTCATTTTTTTCATGAATTTTTTTTTAAATTTGCTAAATCAAAAACCTTATCATTTCCACAGAGGGGGGACACCGACATCCTCTTTCCCCCTCTCACATTATCTCCCCCTTTTACTTCGTGAGGTGAGATAAACTACTACAAGGAAGATCACGAAACCTGGTAGACTTTTGCATGTTTTGGATCTGTGTGTCCGTTGTTTGTAATTTATTTGTTTACTTTTCACATAGTATATGACATTTCATGACCTCTAGGACTACTGTGACCACCTGGCCGAATCATTTGGCACTCTCCAGTCAGAATCACGAAGATAGTGACTAATCAATTACACTCACACAGATGTGTGGCTGAATGTTTTAATAATTCTGTTTCATGTGTATAAAGTGGAATCTGCTTATTTTATCATATTTATTATAATTTCTAAGACGATTGGTCATATTAGGCCAAGCCTTGTCAATGTGTACCTCAGCAAAGTAGTCTCCTCTGCCCTTTCTCTCTGCTGCACATGTTAAAAATAACAACTGAGCACAGTCCCCATCCACTTTAACATGGCAGGTGACAATTATCTTTTGTGTTTTCATTCCAATACATTTGAGATGAACCAAAGAAATTGATTTTTCATTTTTGTAATCAGGCATATCTGATGTCTGACAGACCTTGAGTATTCCAAATCTTGAATACAACATGAACTGACAAAATGAGAAAATTTCACAAAACCATTGATCAATACAGCATCATCGACAAAATAAATCAGAAACTGTTTTCATTCAGTCTGAATGTTAAATGTGACTGGCATTATTCATAGCACCTGGAGCTCACCTTCCATTTCTTGGCGATTAATGCACATATGTAGATACAGACAACACTGCTCAACATCTGAAATATAAGAGACAGAATGAGACTAAGGTGATTAGCCTGGCCATTAGATGATGTTTTAGCAATATAGCCTGGATAGTTCTCGTGAAATATTGTCACATGCAATCTTCATACATAATTCTCCACTACCTCATTGCATAAGACATGAAGGATTTTCTGGGACCTTTAATCAAGATGGCTTTTTTTCAGGCTACATGTACCAAGGCCTTGAATTCAGTCATGTGGAATTATGAAAAATAATAAGAATAACAAGATTCTTGAAACCTTTGACTAAGATATTGTTGAGAGCTAATTAAAGCACTAATTTTGAATATATGGAAAAGGTAAGTACTTATGATAATTACTTTTTTATGATCACAACTTTGGAAGTCTGAGTTTTGGTCAACTGCTCAAAAACAAAACAGAAAAGGCCAAGTGAAGACGGTACATGTATCTGCTGTGACATTGAAAAGAGCACCAAGATGCATGCCTGTTTAGAACACCACACAACCACACAGCCATGACATCTTTCAAAACATGAATTGCAGGCATGCACCTAAAAGGTGCGTGGACCCCTCAGCCTGTTTTTTGTTTTTAGTCAAGTAGGGTCAGGGCTGTATCTAGAGCCAATTTAGTTCCGGAAAATGTGTGGGCGCCCATAACTCAAATGAAACAAAAAACAAAAGTGATGTTGTTGTTGTTCAATTTGAAAGGATTTCTGAAGGAAATACTCCTAGAAAAAGTTTTTGGGAGCCTCATTATTGATCTGATTGTATAGCTGGGTATTGAATTTCATGTTAATAAACCTCTGTTTCGTGATTGATCACAGCCTCTTTGCGCCGAAATTCACTAAAAAAAAACCTGGACCCTCAATTATGAATTACGAAAAGGAACTGGGAGTTTGGGATCGGAACCTGCAAAAAAATCCCTGGATACAGCCCTGCGGAGGGATTCAGCCCTGCGGATACAGTTTGTGTGATTTCTGTACCGTATATAATAGACTTCCTTTTTATATGCGTGGTGTGCTGGGATTACAGCATGCAAGAAAGTGTAGCTTTATCAGTGGCAATTTATGCACTGCACAAGTGTGATAACAAGTTAATGGCATAGAAACACACTGATTGACCATTATCATTATTTGGGGGAAGGGGGGTTGGGGGATAAGCTCCAGGTATGCAACCTGGTTCAAAATTGCCCAGAGTCAGGCTAAAAATGGGCTCTCCTAATCACTCGTTATGTCTCCCCCAACTATGTTGGGGGGAGACATCTAGTGTTTGTGCTGTCTGTCTGTCTGGATGGATGTCTGTCTGTCTCTCTGGATGGATGTCTGTCCGTCCCCTTGCCTTGTCTGCAAGATATCTTGAGAACTACTGGATGGAATTTCACCAAACTTGGATGGAAGCTTCATTGGGATAGCCCCCTCATTTGATTAGGTTTTGGTGTATGTGCGTGCATTCATCCGTGTCCGGTGTCCGCCCGTCCGTCCATCTACTTGTACATGTATATACAGGGCTTGTCTGCAAGATATCTGGAGAACTACTGGATGAAATTTCACCAAACTTGTATGGAAGCTTCATTGGGATAGCCCCCTCATTTGATTAGGTTTTGGTGTATGTGCGTGCATTCATCCGTGTCCGGTGTCCGTCCATCTACTTGCACATGTATATACAGGGCTTGTCTGCAAGATATCTGGAGAACTACTGGATGGAATTTCACCAAACTTGGATGGAAGCTTCATTGGGATAGCCCCCTCATTTGATTAGGTTTTGGTGTATGTGCGTGCATTCATCCGTGTCCGGTGTCTGTCCGTCCGTCCATCTACTTCTACATGTATATACAGGCCTTGTCTGCAAGATATCTTGAGAACTACTGGACAGAATTTCACCCCACTTGGATGGAAGCTTCAGTGGGATAGCCCCCTCATTTGATTAAGTTTTGGTGTGTGTGCATTCATCCATGTCCGGTGTCCGTCCGTCCGTCCATCTACTTGTACATGTATATACAGGGCTTGTCTGCAAGATATCGGGAGAACTACTGGATGGAATTTCACCAAACTTGTATGGAAGCTTCATTGGGATAGCCCCCTCATTTGATTAAGTTTTGGTGTATGTGCGTGCATTCATCCGTGTCCGGTGTCCGTCCGTCCGTCCATCTACTTGCACATGTATATACAGGGCTTGTCTGCAAGATATCTGGAGAACTACTGGATGGAATTTCACCAAACTTGGATGGAAGCTTCATTGGGATAGCCCCCTCATTTGATTAGGTTTTGGTGTATGTGTGTGCATTCATCCGTGTCCGGTGTCTGTCTGTCCGTCCATCTACTTGTACATGTATATACAGGCCTTGTCTGCAAGATATCTTGAGAACTACTGGACAGAATTTCACCCCACTTGGATGGAAGCTTCAGTGGGATAGCCCCCTCATTTGATTAGGTTTTGGTTTGTGTGTCTGCATTCATCCATGTCCGGTGTCCGTCCGTCCGTCCATCTACTTGTACATGTATATACAGGGCTTTTCTGCAAGATATCTGGAGAACTACTGGACAGAATTTCACCAAACTTGGATGAAAGCTTCATTGGGATAGCCCCCTCATTTGATTAGGTTTTGGTGTGTGTGCATGCGTTCATCCGTGTTCGGTATCCGTCCGTCCGTCCGTCCATCTACTTGTACATGTATATACAGGGCTTGTCTGCAAGATATCTGGAGAACTACTGGATGGAATTTCACCAAACTTGGATAGAAGCTTCACTGGGATAGCCCCCTCATTTGATTAGGTTTTGGTGTATGTGCGTGCATTCATCCATGTCCGTGTCCGTCCGTCCGTCCATCTACTTGTACATGTATATACAGGCCTTGTCTGCAAGATATCTTGAGAACTACTGGACGGAATTTCACCCCACTTGGATGGAAGCTTCAGTGGGATAGCCCCCTCACTTGCATGCATCCGTGTCCGGTGTCTGTCCATCCGTTCATCTACTTGTATCGCTTCTTTGTAATTAATATTTTTAGATACGCAGCTTTGTTTAAGATACTTATTGCATTCATTTTATAGCACTTTCCCTTAAATAATGTGCCCATTCAAGGCAGGGTGGGAGGATGGGGGAGACGTATGTTTTTGTTAAAAAAACAACCAGCATAGGCTTCATGCCAGAGCGGCAACTCAAGGGTCAAAGCGGAACCTCTAGTTTTAAATAATTTCCAAGGTACAGTAACATGTTTGGTGAGAAAAATTGAAGCATTATGTTGTACCAGTTAAATGTGTGGACACAAATATGGTTCATGCAAAAGTTTTAGGATAAATCATATGATGTAGAATAGAATGATTCAACAGCAAAATTGAAGAAAAATGTTGTCCTTCATTTAAATGAAATTAAAATTTGCGACGTGAAATTCAAACTAACAGAGGTTCAATTTTTTAATAACAGAGGTTCAATTTTTTAATATACTTCTGAAATAAAATATGGTTTGTGCAAAAGCTTTAGGATAAATCATATGATGTGGAATAGAATAATTTAGCAGCAAAATTGAAGAAACTGTTGTCCTTCATTTAAGGTGATGCGATATTTCATATACTTCTGAAATAAAATATGGTTTGTGCAAAAGCTTTCGGATAACTCGATGTAGCGAAATTGAAGAAAAATGTTTCGCGTCATTTAAGGCAACGCGAAATTCAAACCTAACAGGAGTTCGACACTGCGGGAACCCTCCGCCGGTTATTTCCTATTGTACTTCTGAAATAAAATAATCTCACCAACCTCTTAGTTATTACTGTAAAGGGATAAATTTAGGTGATTCAGCATGTGTGTGTGAAAAAGCAATGTACACTGTATCTCATACATATCACATGAGGCTGAGAAGCTGTGGATAGGAAAAAGTCCAAAACTTTAACATTTAGTTCCCTAGGGGTGGGGAAATCTCCCTGAGGGTAGTGCATATGTTGAACAAGTGTAGCATCATGTAAGCTCCCAGAATATATGGGAATTGGAGGGTTCCATCCAATGATAATCTTGGAACCTTTTATCATGGAACCTTCAAAAGTCACAATGAAACATGCAACCAAGGGTTTTCGATGAGCATAGATAACAATGCAACAGCTAAGCCATCAATAAATAATAAAAAAAAAAATAAAAAATCATGAAATCATCATAGCCATCTGAAAATCTAATCATTTCATCAGTCAAATTTTAGGAAGTTCTCACCAAAGTTTGGTCAGGCCCGATTTGATAGATCTGCAGATATTCAGCAGACAAGAACATGTTGATGGGCATAGATAACAGTGCAAAAGCTGAGCCATCAATAAATAATAAAACATGAAGCTGCGCTATCGAAACCCCTCGGCTCTGAACCCCAGCTATTATAATGTAAGGGTGTCTCTACCAATTGATTGGCTTGTGGGAAGAAATATTTACCCCTGGTATTGTAAGTGTACTTTCTTTGAAAAAGAAAAAAAGTTTTCCTCCCCTTAAATTAATTTGTTTCTGGAATAAATTGAAAGAGCTGCATCGATGTCTCACCAAAACAACAGTACACATGGCTAGATAAATACAGTACATGTATACTAAATGGCACATGTATGTCATTTTCAAAACAGATTTGCAAGCATTCTTTGCATTGTCTAAGAAAATAAATCAATAAATCAGTCATCCAATCAATAAATAAATGTGATAGTATACTAACATGATATGGAAATAATATGCAAACTTAACATAGGAATTAGTGGATTTTGTTAGACAAGGGGCATACTTTCTGACACGACTCATTTTTGATAGGCATCTAGTGTCATTTTCAAAACAGATTTGCAGGCATTCTTCGCATTGTGTAAGAGAATAAATCAATAAATCAGCCATCCAATCAATAAATAAATGTGATAGTATACAAACATGATATAGAAATTATATGCAAACTTAACATAGGAATTAGTGGATTTTATTAGACAAGGGGCATAACTCTGCAAAATACTTTCTGACACGACTCATTTTCGATAGGCATCTAGTTCAGGTCAAGAGAAACAACTGTATCACATTAGGATGTTGTATATGGAACGGTTCTGAAATTATCACAATAAATCATAAATGGAGTTTTATTTGTACAAGCAGCCAGAGGATGCCAAGTCCCCCGCCGAAATGGCAGCAATATTTTTTAGCATTGTTGGTCTCGAGGGGATATACATGAGGGAGGCAACTGCTATACTTCATAGGCGTTGGATGTAGAGGGTCTTAATTCTGCCTTCCCAAGTTTTAAAATCAACTTAGAACGGTTGACTGAACATTTTTTGCTTCTGTAAATTAGCTTCCATGCAATGAAGCATGGAAATTACATGTATGTAACCGAGAAGCGACCCCAAGTGACATCTCAAGGCATATTAGGAAAACCAAATTTGACAAGAAGCTGAATGCATCCTCAACCTATTGTCCGGAAACCAAATTTTAAATTTGCCACCAGGTGTCGCCACCTGTAGGTCCAAGTGGGCGAAATGCAATCCCAAGGATCATTTGATGACATGGTGTATCAGCATACAAACTTTGGGAAGAATCTGAAGAGCCGGGGTTATTGCCCGGAAACCAAATTTAGATTTGTATGCACAAGTGTGCGAAACACAATCCCAAGTGACATCTTATGACACATGAATACCAAATTTGAGAAGAATCCGATGAGCAGTTGTCAAATTATTGCCAGAAACAAATTTCAGTTTTTTCCACCAGGTGTCGCCACCAGTATGCAAAAGCAGGTGAAATACAATCTCAAGGGACATATCATAGCATGGTACCTGCATACCAAATTGGAGAAAAACCTGATGAGCGAAATCAAATTTAGATTCGACACGAGGTGGTGCTACCTGTAAGCACAAGCGGGCGAAACGCAATCCTAAGCGACATCATATGTCACGATATATTCATACCAGATTTAAGAAGAATCTGACGAGCGGTTCCCAAGTTATTACCCGGAAACAAATCTGGTATTTCGCCACCAAGTGGCACCACCTGTAAGTAAAAGTGAGCGAAACGCAATCATGCATGCTAAATTTGAGGAGATTCCGATGAGCAGTTCTCAAGTTAATAGCTGAAAACAAATTTTGATTTTAACACCTGATGGCGCCACCTATAGGCGCAAGTGGGCGAAATGCAATCTCAAGCGACATCTTAGGTCATGTTATTACCCGGAGACAAATTTGGGATTTTGCCACCAGGTGGCACCACCTGTAAGTGCAAGTGAGTGAAAGGCAATGCCATGCAACATCTCCCGGCATGGTACATGTACATGTAAATGCATGCTAAATTTGAGAAGAATCCGATGAGCATGCAGTTCTCAAGTTATTGGCCAAAAACAAATCTCAGATTTTGTCATCAGGTGGCGTCACTTTCTGAGCAGAAGCGGATAACGCACTCCCAAGCAACATCTCATGGCAAGGTACAATGTATATGCATGCCTAATTTGGGAAGAATTTGATGAGCAGTGCTCAAGTTATTACCCGGAAACCAAATTTCGAGCAACATTTCAAAGTTATTGCTTGCAGCAGAAAAGAGCGGAAAGAACCCTAATGGTGCCACCTACAGGCAGATCTTTCTGAAACGCAATACCAATCAACATCTTGTCACAAGGAATGCATATGCAACTAGATACAGTCGATCGAATACGATTGGAGGCATGCCTTTTGCATCTTTAGTAAAGGAAACATTCATAATTTGTGAAGAAAGTAAAAACGTAAAACTTAGGAAAAACATCATTAACATGGCCCCATAAGATAACTTGAGGGTATCCACATACCAAATTTAAAAGAATCCATTAAGGTCCAACAATTACTGTCCGGAAATGCAATTTTACCTTGGCCCTCAGGTAGCACCATGTGTAGGCAGATAGGCATAAAAAATAATCCCAAACGAGATCTTGAAGCAAGATCCCTTGACATGGGAAACAGAAAATGTTAACTTGGCCTACAGGTGGTGCCATGAGCAGATCGACAAGAAAAACAATACCAAGTGAAACCTTCAGGTAAGGTACATGTATACCAAGTTCATTATTAAGTATTAAAAAGTTATTGTCTGGAAACAATTTTAAATTTACCCCCAGGTGGCACCACCTATATGTGGATCGGCATGAAAAACAATGCCAAACGAGAAATTGAGGCGAGGTACCTACACACCAAATTTGGAATGAATCGGTTCAGGTTTTTAAAAGTTATTGTCTGGAAACACTTAACTTAGCTTTCAGGTAGTTCCCCTATCAACATGAAAAACATTCTCAAGCCAGATCTTGAGACAAGGTACCACCACACCAAATTCGGAAAGAATGCTTAAGGTTTTCAAAAGTTATTGTCTGGAGATGCAATTTAATTTGGCCCAAGGTGGCGCCACCCAGAAGCGGATTGGCAAGAAAAACAATTCCAAGCAAAAATATATACATGTAGACAAGGGATCCATTTACCAAATACAAAAACATGGGTCTGTGCCTGATAAATTGAAATCTTTTGGGGTTGCAATTATCCCAATATTGCAGACAACACACAAATTTCAGCTTCTGCCAAGATATATTGGAGATATATTATATGTATGCTCAACCACAATATATGAGGGTCGGGCGAGGGCTAGTTTGGGAGATAGAGGGTGTGGCTCGGCGCCCTGGGGATGGGGACATGCTCTTCTTGAGGGTAGTGGTAGGTGTGCTGACATGAAAGCCATAGAAAGCTCCCTGTACATGAAACAACCACACTGACAACAATTTTGCACCCAATTCACTGTTTTTGGGGCAATTTCATACTTCAGGACCTATGTTGTCTGCTTTGGAATGTAACATATAATATAGCCATTTTCCCGGTTCAAATCGGTTATGGACTGAGATCCAGCTTGGACAAATAAATATATCCCATTCACTTAGGTTTAAACAAAGGGCCATAACTTTTGAAAATATAACCAAAAACAGAGTAACTTCACGCTGCATACCTATGGGTCACTGACCACATATCATGCAAATTTCATACTTGTTCATACAATAATTAATATTAACCGAGATCCAGACTTACAAATCCCAATTCACAAAGATTTGAAGAAAAAGGGCCATAACTCTTGAAAATATAGGCGAAATGTGGAGAAACTTCACGCCGCACAACTACAGGGCACGGACCATATATCCTGCAAATTTCATAATTGTCCATACAATATTAACCGAGATCCAGCCCGGACAAGTTCCAATTCACAAAGATTTGAAGAAAAAAGGGCCATAACTCTTTAAAATATATGCGAAACGTGGAGAAACTTCACGCTGCACAACTATAGGGCACTGACCACACATCCTGCAAATTTCATAATTGTCCATACAATATTAACCGAGATCCAGCCCGGACAAGTCTCGATTCATGAAGAATTCAGGAACAAAGGGCCATAACTTTTGAAAATATGAGCGAAACGTGGAAAAACTTTACGCTGCACAACTGTGGGTCACTAACCACATATCATGCAAATTTCATACTTGTCCATACAACATTAACCAAGATACAGCCCGGACAAGACCCATTCACAGAGATTTCAGAAAAAGGGCCATAACTCTTGAAAATTATAACGGAACTCGAAAAAAACTCTACGCTGCACAACTACGAGCCACTGGCCACAGTCCATGCAAGTTTCAATCCTGTCCATGAAATATTAACCGAGATATTGCCCGGACAAGATATTCGGACGGACGGACAAAGCGATCGCTATATGCCCCCCCTCTAGTTAGAGGGGGGGGGGGCATAAAAAACAGGAGTTCGGTACTGCGGGGATTTCCCCACCAGTTATTTCATATTATACTTCTGAAATATAATAAGGTTCATGCAAAAGCTTTAGGGTAAATCATATGATGTGGAATAGAATGATTTCATAGCAAAGTTGAAGGATATTGCAGACAACACACAAATTTCAGCTTCTGCCAAGATATATTGGATACATGTATGCTCAAACACAATATATGAGGGTCGGGCGAGGGCTAGTTTGGGAGATAGAGGGTGCGGCTCGGCGCCCTGGGGATGGGGACATGCTCTTCTTGAGGTTAGTGGTAGGTGTGCCGACATGAAAGCCATAGAAAGCTCCCTGTACATGAAACAACCACACTGACAACTGCATGCCATCATCTATCACAGTCCGAAAAACCACAAGATGGAAATTCAATTCAATTCAGGAAATTGATCATATGCACAGTGTGCACCCAAACTTTAAGAACTCAGTTGTAATTAATATAGTAAGTTACACTGTGGACACAAATGGTTCCTGCAGAAGCTTCAGGGTAAATCATATGATGTGAGATACAATTATTTGATAACAAAATTGAAGAAAATGTTGTCCTTCATTTAAGACGACACGAAATTTTAAAAAAACAGGGGTCCGGTACTGCGGGATTTCCCCGCCAGTTATTTCATATTATATTTCTGAAATATAATAAGGTTCATGCAAAAGCTTTAGGGTAAATCATATGATGTGGAATAGAATGATTTCATAGCAAAGTTGAAGGAAATGTCCTTCATTTAAGACTACACAAAATTCAAAACTAACACAGGTTCGGTACTGCGAGATTCCCCTGCCAGTTATTTCATATTATACTTCTGAAAAAAAATATGATTCCTGCAAAAGCTTTAGTGTAAATCATATGATGTGGCATAGAAGGACTGGACCGCAAATTTAAGAAAATGGTGTCCTTCATTTAAAGCGACATGAAATTTAAAACAGCGAGAAGCGGAAGAAAGAAGAACAAATGACAAACGCATTTAGGCATTTAGGGATGCCTAATTATTAGACAAAGCATTTGGAAATTATCGCTTGTGAAGAATTTGAATGGAAACCACGGACATGCACAGAAGATTGGAACAAGACCCAGTGGCGCCACCTACAGGCGGATCTTGCTGAAACGTAATACCAACAGACGTCTTGTCGCAAAGAATGCAGATGCCAAATTTCGGAGGAATCCGACAAAGCATTTAGGAGTTATCGCTTACGAAGTATTTGCACGGACATGCACTAAAGATTGGAACAAGACCCAGTGGCGCCACCTACAGGCGGATCTTGCTGAAATGAAATACCAAGAGACATCTTGTCGCAAAGAATGCAGATGCCAAATTTCGGAGGAATCCGACAAAGCATTTAGAAGTTATTGCTTACGAAGTATTTGCACGGACATGTCATAGAAGCAAGACCCCAGTGGCGCCACCTACAGGCGGATCTTGCTGAAACGTAATACCAATAGACGTCTTGTCGCAAAGAATGCAGATGCCAAATTTCGGAGGAATCCGACAAAGCATTTAGAAGTTATTGCTTACGAAGTATTTGCACGGACATGTCCGTGCATGCACGGACAGCATAGAAGCAAGACCCCAGTGGCGCCACCTACATGCGGATCTTGCTGAAACGTAATACCAAGAGACGTCTTGTCGCAAAGAATGCAGATGCCAAATTTCGCAAGAATCCGACAAAGCATTTAGAAGTTATCGCTTGCGAAGTATTTGCACGGACATGTCCGTGCATGCACGGAAACATAGAAGCAAGAACCATTTTAAAGTCCCCGGCCGCGTTGCGGCGGGGGACAAAAAAGGGGCATAACTCTGCAAAATATTGTCCGAGATGACTCATTTTCGATAGGCTTCTGATTTACGTGAAGATAAATAGATGTAACAAGTTTGGTTGCCATGCATGAAACGGTTCTGTAGATATCGCGGTAACAGATTTTATTAGACAAGGGGCATAACTCTGCAAAATACTTTCTGACACGACTCATTTTCGATAGGCATCCATGCATGAAACGGTTCTGTAGATATCGCGGTAACGGACGGACGGACATACGTACGGACGTACGGACAGCCGTACATGATGACGACAATACCCCTAGGCCAAAGTTGGCCGAGGGGTAAAAATTAATTAAAAATCATGAATTCATCATAGCCATCTGAAAATCTAATCATTCCATCAGTCAACATTCAGGAAGCTCTCACCAAAGTTTGGTCAGGCCCGACTTCATAGATCTGCAGATATTCAGCGGACAAGAACATGTTGACGGATGGATGTACGAACATGGCAACGACAAGACCCCCACAGCCCTATAACAATGCCCCGATGTTGAAGGCTATGACATTGAAAATATCACTACGTTATATTATGACGCAGCATCAGGCATGCCTTTTATGTTTTGTTTTTGAGCAGTTCAGTATAATGAAACTTCCAATGTCATCACATAGAACAGTAGTCAACCTTTCCACCAATTTGACAAGTTTGCCATCAAGTGTTATTCAACATATATTCTCAAACTGAGTGCATTAAGGCAGAACTAGGATTAAACTGAGTGCATTACGGCAGAGCTAGGACTGAACTGAGTGCATTAAACATGTTAAAGCAAAGCTAGGATTGAACTGAGTGCATTAAGGCAGAGCTACATGTAGCATTGAACTGAGTGCATTAAGGCAGAGCTAGGATTGAACTGAGTGTATTGAGGCAGAGCTAGGATAGAACTGAGTGCATTAAGGCAGAGCTAGGATTAAACTTGAGTGCATTAAGGCAGAGCTAGGATTAAACTGAGTGCATTAAGGCAGAGCTAGGATTGAACTGAGTGCTTTAAGAAAAAGCTAGGATTACACTGAGTGCATTAAATCAGAGCTAGGATTAAACTGAGTGCATTAAGGCACAGCTAGTATTGAACTCAGTGCATTAAGGCAGAGCTACATGTAGTATTGAACTGGGTGCATTAAGGCAGAGCTACGATTGAACTGAGTACATTAAGGCAGAGCTAGGATTGAACTGAGTGCATTAAGGCAGAGCTAGGATAGAACTGAGTGCATTAAGGCAGAGCTAGGATTGAACTGAGTGCATTAAGGCAGAGCTAGGATTGAACTGAGTGCATTAAGGCAGAGCTAATATTGAACTGAGTGCATTAAGGCAGAGCTAGGATTAAACTGAGTGCATTAAGGCAGAGCTAGTATTGAACTGAATGCATTAGAGCAGAGTCCCAGAAGTCAGAACGAAATTTTCATTCCATGGGAACACTATAATGATCGAGTAGAACGTTCTGAAATAGCAGAACATTCGCCGAGAACGTTCCTAATTATGGAACATTCGGCACTTTTCCTCAGGAATGTTCGAAAAAATAATGATAGAAACAAGTTCGAATTCTTGTGTACGGATTGTGCGGAAGGCCGTTATAGTCTACTGACCAAGATTTGTCAAGATTCTATTTGTCAAGATTCTTTTTGCATAGTTAATAAATAAAATAATTGTTCGTCCAAGAGAAATAACCAGAAATCTTAAACTGTCAACGGAAAAACTTTGTCGTGTCAAATCTCGACGACTGTGTATGGACCATTCGCTAGATAGCCCATCTATTTCTGGTTCAGATTGAGCATTATATTGTAAAAATAGCCCCACCTTTCATCACTTTCTTTCTTGAATAACTGTAGAATCTTAATTGCATGTTAATGTTGGAATTTATTTACTCTTTCGTATAAAATCCTGCATAAATGAAGACGACGATCGGTCTTGAAGTTATCAAAATGGGCAACTTCTTTACACTGCGTAACACTGGCCTATGCCAATTGGTTGAAGTCGGCAAAAACATGCTCAGCAATTAGCCAGTTACTCCGGTTGACCAATCAGAAAGCGTGTTCTTCAAAACCTTTGGAAACACCTGCTCTGGCGAAGCTTTGACTATATCACTGCAGGAATACACGATTTTCTATCCAATGACATCGGCTGAATTACGAAAATGTCGCCCCAGGTCGATTCCATGAGGTTATAGAGAATGATTTCCCCTTTCGATTGATGTGCAAATGGTGGGATATAACAGAGTACCAGTCGGTATTTCACTCCGCGAATGTGGACCGTTATACAAGCTTTTTTGTTTGAAATCTCTTCGCTATTTTTCGATTTTAGACAATCACAATGCCATTGGATTTATTTATATATAAAGATATTATAATTCAGAAATATTCTTTGAAACTGGCTACATGTACATGACCATGCTAATAAAGATGCCAGCATATCACAAAGACGTTTCATTTGCGTGTACGCATATCTCTTCACCTCGGCGGAGGGACCACTTTTCTCCATTTCTGAAGCAGAACGTTCGCATTTTCATAGAATATTTGGCAGGAACGTTCCACTTGTGTAGAACGTTTGACAGGAATAACTGTCCGACAAGAACATTCCAGAGCAAAAATCCCAAACATAATTGTGTTCCATCGGAATGAAAATTACTGCAATGGAACATTCCAACTTCTGGGACGCTCCCTAATGTGTACATACATTGATGGCAGAAACTGAATGCATTAAGGCAAAACTAGGATGAAAGGAAAGGTGTACATACATTGATGGTAAGCCATATGACGATGTAGGCCAGTTCTGTATGCTTGAACAGCTCCAGTCCAAACTTCACACAAATAATCGCCTCAATTATTGTTATTGCACTGTGGATATAAGAAAACAGATTAAAGGTTTTACTGGTTCGGCTATCATGTTAAATTGTTGTAAGAGGCACTAGTTGACATTTAATAGGGGTTTACTGTTTTTCCTACGAAGTAGGCTACAGATCGCAAATTGTCCGGTAATGAGTCAGTCAGTCAGTCAGTCAGTCCATCCGAATCCTTTCGTCGGCAAAATAAGGAGAACCGTTGACATTAGAACCTTGATTTTTGGCATGAACGTGCATTAGGGCATTGTTACGAGCAAGTTCTGAGTTGACCGAATTCTGATGAAAATTTGATTTATAATTATTTTTTTTTATTATTTATTGATAGCTCAGCGAGTACACTGTCATGCCCATCGGGAAGCCTTGGCTGTATGTTTCACTGTATATATAACACAGTACAAAACGTGATGGGATAATGAAATAGGAAATGCTAATTTTCCATCATTTGTTAGTGCATTTATCTACACTGCTATTACCAGGCAACTTGCCATTCTTAATACACACAATTCAGTATATTGTTACAGATATATGTAAACTGTGGCCTTTAACGTGTATCCTATTTCACATCCAAACATTTCATCACAGACCAAATCATGCAGGCTTCAAATTTAGGTCAAATTGCCACTGATGATGTCAGCCTGAAGCAATAACCCAGCAGAACATAGAAAGATCTGGTATCATCCTTCAGATTAGCCTGTGAGCAACAATGATAAAATTTACTGAGGGTGAAACAAAGCTGTCCTGCAAGCCACTCAAGGAATTTATCAGCTTGTGTTGGGACATTTTGTTGGTATCATGTAAGTTGTTTAGTAGTTTACTCATTCAAATCTCCATACCATATTTTCTGTTATTCAACAGACAAATTTCTTTACTGGTTTTAATTGTTTAAGTTTTTCTGGGTTTCAACTGCTACAGATAGTAACATAGTACTGATACTGTAGAAATGGGTAGTGTGAATTTAATTATTCCATGTTTAGTACAATTTGTTCACATGAATGGTGGAATGTCTGGACTCTCAAATGAAAGTGTGTTATACATGTATAGCTCAAGTATGTTAGGTTTGAGGAACAAACATAGTTGCAATTAAGATATAACCAAAGAAATTTCATGACAATTATTGAATCTAAGTAGGCCCTTACCTAACAAAATTAGCTTAATAAAAAAGGCCTTCCTGACGTAAATTGTTTTCTTTTGAGAGAGAATGGTATTTTCTGGGTTAAGAATTTCCTGTATAAAGATAGGTTGTTCAAGGAGGCTTTGTTTTGCCGATGTTGTGTGCATTAAGGGTATGGAAACATGATATATGCACCCAGAGCCCTGATCTACAGCTGTATAAAACTCAACATCTGGCATTGACGGCATGTTTAAAGGGTCTTAATTTATTTTCTTTGGGTAGAATTTAACTAGATAAAGTAACTTTGATTGTACTTCTTGAATATTGACTACATATCACACTGGGATATAATTTAAACAAAAACATTACATGTGTAATTATGTCTAAATTTTTCTTGTCATTTCAAATTTTGATTCCTTGATTAAGGGATACAGAATCACTGCCACAGAGTGTGTTGGTGTGTCACAGATTCACATCAGCACAGTAACTGGTAAACTATTCATTCAATCCCATCACTTTTAATCTTCAACAAAATATTCAATACTGTTTTAATGAAAAATTTCTGGTGATTTTTGATGAAAATCTCTGGTGATTCTGACTTGGGCTGCATGTGCCCATCTTAATATAGGCAGGATTTTAACTTGGGGCTGGGTGGGGGGGGGGGGGGGGGGGTTGGGATTGCCAAGAGCTCAGTGCCTGTCCTAATGCCTACCTTACTTCGTAGGTCCTGTGACGCATAGTCACACTGCCATGTGTAGAATGATCAAAGTTTAATAAAATAAACTTGAAACCCTCACTTACAATGAATGCCTGTTTGGAAATGGCGAAGGTTACGGATGTCAGAGTCATCATCATTCTCATAGTGAGAAATCATAGTGAATGTTCTAGGTAACATTTCCATTGTAACGGTACCATCATTCTCATAGTGAGAAATCATAGTGAATGTTCTAGGTAACATTTCCATTGTAACGGTGCCATCATTGTTAGTGAGAAATCATAGCGAATGTTCTAGGTAACATTTCCATTGTAACGGTACCATCATTGTTAGTGAGAAATCATAGTGAATGTTCTAGGCAACATTTCCATTGTAACGGTACCATCATTGTTTAGTGACAAATCATAGCGAATGTTCTAGGCAACATTTCCATTGTAACGGTACCATCATTGTTTAGCGAGAAATCATAGTGAATGTTCTAGGCAACATTTCCATTGTAACGGTACCATCATTGTTTAGTGAGAAATCATAGTGAATGTTCTAGGTAACATTTCCATTGTAACGGTACCATCATTGTTAGTGAGAAATCATAGTGAATGTTCTAGGCAACATTTCCATTGTAACGGTACCATCATTCTTAGTGAGAAATCATAGTGAATGTTCTAGGCAACATTTCCATTGTAACGGTACCATCATTGTTTAGTGAGAAATCATAGTGAATGTTCTAGGTAACATTTCCATTGTAACGGTACCATCATTCTTAGTGAGAAATCATAGTGAATGTTCTAGGCAACATTTCCATTGTAACGGTACCATCATTGTTTAGTGAGAAATCATAGTGAATGTTCTAGGTAACATTTCCATTGTAACGGTACCATCATTGTTAGTGAGAAATCATAGTGAATGTTCTAGGCAACATTTCCATTGTAACGGTACCATCATTCTTAGTGAGAAATCATAGTGAATGTTCTAGGCAACATTTCCATTGTAACGGTACCATCATTCTTAGTGAGAAATCATAGTGAATGTTCTAGGCAACATTTCCATTGTAACGGTACCATCATTCATAGTGAGTGTAACGTACCATCATTGTTTAGTGAGAAATCATAGTGAATGTTCTAGGCAACATTTCCATTGTAACGGTACCATCATTGTTAGTGAGAAATCATAGTGAATGTTCTAGGCAACATTTCCATTGTAACGGTACCATCATTGTTTAGTGAGAAATCATAGTGAATGTTCTAGGTAACATTTCCATTGTAACGGTACCATCATTGTTAGTGAGAAATCATAGTGAATGTTCTAGGCAACATTTCCATTGTAACGGTACCATCATTCTTAGTGAGAAATCATAGTGCATGTTCTAGGCAACAGTTCCATTGTAACGGTACCATCATTGTTAGTGAGAAATCATAGTGAATGTTCTAGGCAACATTTCCATTGTAACGGTACCATCATTGTTTAGTGAGAAATCATAGTGAATGTTCTGAGTAACATTTCCATTATGTGATCTTACCATCATTCTTAGTGAGAAATCATAGTGAATGTTCTAGGCAACATTTCCATTGTAACGGTACCATCATTGTTAGTGAGAAATCATAGTGAATGTTCTAGGTAACATTTCCATTGTAACGGTACCATCATTCTTAGTGAGAAATCATAGTGAATGTTCTAGGCAACATTTCCATTGTAACGGTACCATCATTGTTTAGTGAGAAATCATAGTGAATGTTCTAGGTAACATTTCCATTGTAACGGTACCATCATTGTCAGTGAGAAATCATAGTGAATGTTCTAGGCAACATTTCCATTGTAACGGTACCATCATTCTTAGTGAGAAATCATAGTGAATGTTCTCGGCAACATTTCCATTGTGACGGTACCATCATTCTTAGTGAGAAATCATAGTGAATGTTCTAGGCAACATTTCCATTGTAACGGTACCATCATTGTTAGTGAGAAATCATAGTGAATGTTCTAGGCAACATTTCCATTGTAACGGTACCATCATTGTTTAGTGAGAAATCATAGTGAATGTTCTAGGTAACATTTCCATTGTAACGGTACCATCATTGTTAGTGAGAAATCATAGCGAATGTTCTAGGCAACATTTCCATTGTAACGGTACCATCATTCTTCGTGAGAAATCATAGTGAATGTTCTAGGCAACATTTCCATTGTAACGGTACCATCATTGTTAGTGAGAAATCATAGTGAATGTTCTAGGCAACATTTCCATTGTAACGGTACCATCATTGTTTAGTGAGAAATCATAGTGAATGTTCTAGGTAACATTTCCATTGTAACGGTACCATCATTCTTAGTGAGAAATCATAGTGAATGTTCTAGGCAACATTTCCATTGTAACGGTACCATCATTGTTTAGTGAGAAATCATAGTGAATGTTCTAGGTAACATTTCCATTGTAACGGTACCATCATTCTTAGTGAGAAATCATAGTGAATGTTCTAGGCAACATTTCCATTGTAACGGTACCATCATTGTTTAGTGAGAAATCATAGTGAATGTTCTAGGTAACATTTCCATTGTAACGGTACCATCATTGTTAGTGAGAAATCATAGTGAATGTTCTAGGCAACATTTCCATTGTAACGGTACCATCATTCTTAGTGAGAAATCATAGTGAATGTTCTAGGCAACATTTCCATTGTAACGGTACCATCATTCTTAGTGAGAAATCATAGTGAATGTTCTAGGCAACATTTCCATTGTAACGGTACCATCATTCTTAGTGAGAAATCATAGTGAATGTTCTAGGCAACATTTCCATTGTAACGGTACCATCATTGTTTAGTGAGAAATCATAGTGAATGTTCTAGGTAACATTTCCATTGTAACAGTACCATCGTGTTTAGTGAGAAATCATAGTGAATGTTCTAGGTAACATTTCCATTGTAACGGTACCATCAACGCCACAAACCTAAAATGTGATACAGTTTTTTGATCGACCAGTGTGCAACATACGTGACAATAGGACGTCTGATATAACCGAATGTATGGTCAATATTATACGATGTGATCGTAATCAGACTGACCATCATGTCACAGATCTATCAGAGGTTACGGCTTCAAAACATTTTTCACCATGTATCTGTTTTATTGCATTAAAAAATCCAGTCTGATGTCATTTTTCGTAGAAAAAAAAATATCACCTAATACTTTAGACAGCTTCTCTCTATATTTTCATGCTAAGTGTACAGAGGGTATTTGGTAGAACCTTACAGATATCAGTTGAATGAGTCTCATACATGTAGTACATTACAAGGAGTTACTGAAAACAGTGTAACATGATACGTAATGATGTAGATTACTTGTTATAATCTCAACAGGTTCAGATAGTGTGACAGATATAATGTGACAGATAGTCTAACAGATACTATGACAGATAGTGTGACAGATAGTGTGACAGATTCTGTAACAGATAGTGTGACAGATTCTGTAACAGATAGTGTGACAGATTCTGTAACAGATAGTGAGAGATTCTGTAACAGATAGTATGACAGATTCTGTAACAGATGATGCTTTTGTCACCATAGGTGGGATATATGGCTAAGCCTATCTCCTATAACTTTTTTTATTTTGCTATTGTTACAGTATTACAATAGGGTATGTACGTACATTTTTACCTGACAATCGTTTATACATGGCATTGTTTATACATGGCATCGTTTATACATGGCATTGTTTATACATGGCATTGTTTATACATGGCATTGTTTTTTACAATCAGGGTGAGTGGGTGAGCGAATTGATTTAACGTCACTTTCAACACTTTTTCAGTCATATCACAACGTTTGGTCCCTATTCCTTTTCACACCCAGAAACCACACAGATAGGGTCCTATTCCTGTTAACACCCAGCATGCCCAGGGGTCCTATCCCTTTCATATCCGGGAACCCCACGGGTGCCCCAGTTAGTTGCCGCTTATAACAAGCTCTCTGAGGGGCTGAGGCCTATTCTCACCATGACCTGGATTGTGCACAACGACACGCCAGGTCAATAATCTCCGGGAGCCCCGCAGGGCTTTTAAAAATCATTGGGGAGATTCCACCAATTATGAGCCAAAGACATGGGAATTTTATATCACTGGTAGCAAGTTGTCTTCGTGAATTTATTTCACATATAGGCTTAAACTATCTGATTCAAAAAGGAATTTTCAGAATTGAGTCCATGGGAAATGTTAGAACTGCGCTTATTTCGGGCAAAGGATTGACATATTCAGTGTCAAAGAGAGGGATTTTGTAATTTTGCCTAGATATATATATATATCACAATTTGGTGAAAAACGATTTTCTTTTCATGAAAGATAATCATTAATTAGTATATTCTAATTATTTGTCTTAGTTTCAACATTTCCTTCAGTATTTTTTCTTGTTCATCAATACAAAAGCTGTGTTATGGCATGACACTTGAATAGTTGAAAAAGTTATCTTATTTTTTCCTCATGCTACAGTTTCAAGTATAAATTGGTCAAACTCAGTTTCCTCTAACTTTGGCTTCACATCTACATAATAATTCAATTTCATGAACATTCAGGCATGTCAGATAAGTGATATGATAGACATGTTTTATATTCGTCATGCACGTAACATGTGTGTTGTTTTGTTTTAAACTTATTTTATTGTCCTTAATAGGCAATGGGATTGTGGACAAGTTATTTCAACTTATGAACCACTCTCCCTACATAGCAATAATTTGGCAGCTGGACAGTTTATGTATAAAATAGTATACAATGGTGTTTTTGGCAGGAAAAAATGGAGATGAAAGGGGTGATAGGGGTGGTATGCCGTAGAATAACCATACACGCTCGAGCATGTGTTGGACCTCAGTATCCGTGATTAACTCAGTCAAATCTTCCACTATCTCCTATGAATTTTTGAACAGCTTGGAAAATTTTAACATTGATTTCAGGCGACAATGAATCATTCCCCCAAAGGATGTCCCGGGTAGAAATTGGAGTTGGTAGGTTATCAACCATTACATCCCTAATTTCTTGGTATTTGTGACAATGGAAGAAAAAATGTTGGGCATCCTCTGAGGGGTCTCCACAATCACAACCCGCATTAGCGACCATATTAAACCGGGACAAGTCAGAGTTTACTTGGCTGCAGTTATGTCTCATCTGTGTTTGTATTATATTGAATTTTCTAGTTCCCACAGAATAGTATTTCGGTACAGATTTAAGTTGTCTACCTTCTGCTCTATTTCAGTATCAGTATTGTTCCAAAGTTGTATATAGCTGAAGGGATGAAAGAATTTTTAAAGATGTTGAGTCTGGTTCTGGGGATCACGTAGTTAAGATTATTTCTCAGGTTATAAGGCGTCACCTCCCCAACTAAGGGCGTGATCAAGTTGCAAACATATTCCGGAGCCTCGTCATTATAAATTTTTTGCATAATTTTCATTTTCATTTTTTCCCTTCTAACTTTCAATGTTTCCCATCCAGTTTCGGAATAGATTGCCTCTCTTCTTGCGAACATTGGCAGGCCAGTGACGATTCGCCCGGCGGATAATTGGATTTTTTCTAATTTTTCTGAATCAGTTAATGAACAGCCGTCATGTGTGTTAGGTGTGTGACACAAGGAGATCCCACAGTGAATTGAAAAAGAACATCTTCTCGATAAAAGTTAGGGGGCATATTCTCATAGCATGTTCCTATCTTAATGTTTCACCCAGTATTCCCTTTCAACGACAGACAGAAACTTTTTGGCGTTACATGCGTGACATTGAACAATTGTGAAGATTTGAGAAATTACCCAAAATTTGTCTCTATGCAGCTTCTACTTCAGGTCTGGTTAATTATTTAATTTCAAATTAGAGGATAGCAATTTTGCATATATATGTCACATACGTAATGCATGTGTTACATGCGTGACATCGGGTAATATGTTTTTTAATCATTCTCTGCAATGTCAAACTGCATTTTTATAATAATAAAAGGATACATGCACATGAAATGAGTGCTGTATCGATATATATCATAGTTTGTCATTAAAACTATGTTCCATTTGGCTTCTGATTGAGGATTCTGGTTATCATGGTTATTTAACAAGGTGTCACTTACTGCCAGTTGAAAGTTTTCACATCCATTTTCAATAGGCTGGTGTTTTGTCCACAGCTAGCGTCTTGAGAGGGTCCTGATCATGTGACTGAAGCAGTGACCCAACTGTGATAGTCATGTATAGTGAACCTCAGCTGGACTGGAGATAACTATGTTCTCTACTAGTTCGCACATGTATTTTAACATGTATGACAATATGTGACCAAGTAACAGACAAATTGAATCTGATGTGGTGAGTGGAATATTACAGAGACATGCCAATTTACCGTTAATCCAGACACTGCAAAAACATAAATTTAGCATGCCTTATTGTAGGTCTTACTGTAATTCCACTATGCTGTATATTACTGCAAATTTGTTTGCCAACATTTAGTATTTGACATGTAATAAGCTGTGCAATTCAGTTTCATCTGTTGTGACAAGGTCTCCTGGCAGTGGGCTGGACCACCAGACCAGTTTGCACTGCACTTTCACAGGCGTGTCGCGCACGTTTACAACGCCTAGCTGTTACGCCTGTAATGGCACCATTTTTTTAGTCCAGTCAATACTTTGATAAATATAGTTATGATAATGTTTGCGTGATGAAGTTGAACATCCATATGAGGATATTTTAGCAAATGGATGATATTTGATCACAGGATTCAGAGATTTTTTTGAATGAGTAGACTATGTTTAAAATTTTACATTTTGTGTGTCACACACGTAATGCTGTGTTTGATGCTGTTTAGATCTCCTGTTTATCATAGATGATTAACTTTGACCACATATACAGTACTTCAGCCCTTTCTACAAACAGCCGCAAAAGGCAGCATTCAGAGTAGAGGCAACAGTGGAGAAGTTGGCTGCCTGAAAGCTCTTGAAAATTTCCTCTGAATGTCGCGCACGTAATGCCGGAATCACCCAAGTATTCATGTATGGAAATAAAGTAAAGTACTGTAACAGACACATCTATCAGGAAATTTTCAACAAAGTTACCTCCCTTGGCATGCTTGGCCAAGAGAATCATCACCAACCTAAATTTGTTCCTTAGACTACACGAACTTAATGTTTTGTTTTCCATACCGCTGGACCATTTTTATTCATATTTTTGAAAAAATAATTTTTTCTATTATTTGATGTGCTGATTTCTTCTTTTGAAAGGAAACTGCTCCCAGTAAACCTACAAACATGACAAATGATTCCAGCATTAATTTCTCCGGATATTTGGTACCTGTCAGTCGCAAAAAGACTGCTAAAATCACTTGTTTGATGGTCAAAACAGTGAAAGACTACCAAGTATGTGCAAATGTCTTCCACTTTTGCTTAATTTGCACTAGGTTCTTATCTACCTTTAATAAAAAATGTAAGATTGCAAGTAGAGCGGAAACGGATTGCTATATTAATAGTATGAACCTGTGGGTTTCCTAAAAGAAATTGTGCATTGTTAATTTGTAAAAGTTAGTTATAAATTTGTCTGATTTGTCATGCAATTATATCTTTTATTTAAGGGAGGAACATATTTTTCTAATTTAGTATTTTTATCTGCAAGTCCGCCTTCACATGCAGTTATGGTTTTCATATCAGTTCCTGGATTTGATTACACCAATTATGAGATTTACTAATTATGTTGGTATCCATGTACATTATTGGGAAAACGAGCCTCTACATCTGTATCATTTTACAGTGGATCATTCTACACGTGGCTGAGAGTAGAACTTCGCAAATGAAATTTGCTTACTTTGGGAAAAAGAAACTGAGGCTTCTGTTAATGAAAGTGTGGATCTCCGATCTGTTTGATCCTTTTCATCTACTTGAACAATTAGAAAGTAAGTTTAAGGATGCTACATTAGTTTCGAAGCAAATATGAAAAAATCTGCCAACATCAGTTGAAATATTTAAGATAAATAATAAAATAAATAATCGCCCACCCATCCGCATCCTTCTGAAAATACGAGCACCTGTTACGTTTTTTTTTTTTTTAGCAAATTCTATTACTGTTTAACCTTCATTTACAGTTCTTAACAAAACAACAGATAAATATTCAAATGTGTCAATGAATGAGAGTGGCTGTCTCAAATAATATGTCACTTGTCATGTGTTGTACATGTGTTTGTCTGAATTAAAGATGACTAATTACCAGAATACCCAGCACTGGGTGCCCACTCTCCTGCACTGAGGGTCAGTCACATAACCATAAAATTGCCTGAAACAAAGGAAAAAAATGTTTGTTACTTCTATTCACTTCGCTAACTGAGCAAACAGAAGGATAGATCAATCATTGGCACCAAAGCCCATATCAATTCATGCGCTCATTGGTCGATTACATGGCTTGAAATAGCCATATCGCGACAAACAGGTTTGAAATAAATCACACAATAGTTTGTAACCTGTTGCCCTTGACTACCGATCAAAACGAGGCTACGGAAATTCCTCTGCTACAGATCACGAAAATGGCAACAAAGACATCTGTCGGACTCTACGCCTGAGCTTTTTCAGCTTTCTTCCAATGATGATTGTCTTTCAATTTGAGAATATACGACAGATATGAGAATGAATCCATTATTTTGTGACAAAATTGTTATCTAGGTTCGAGTCAGGGTTGATCCGGTTTTGTGACCTGCTGTCTGTCTAGCTGATGTGAGATCACAGCTCTAGGCCTTATCATTCTTGAGATGTTTAACAAGCAATTTGGGACAAATTTGACAGAGTTCATTGTGCATGTTAGAATGGAGTTAATGACCTTCTTAGTGAATATTATAATGTAATAATTTTTCGATGTTTAGTTTTAGGCTTCATCGCCGCTCAGTTTTTGATTGACGGTCTAAAACTAAACATCGAAAAATTATTACATGATAATACTCACTAAGGTGGTCATTAACTTCTAATTCAGCAAAATATTCCAGCTATATAGCAAACATATGGATCATTCTAGGATCATGTGGCATTGAACCCATCATATATATTACAACAGGTCACACAGGTTGGGTAGGAAGAGGGTAACATCTAAAACATACCTTATAGTTGGTGCAGAGATGGCCGCTATCAGCATAACACGGATTACATTCAGTGTGTGGCTTTGGGGAATGATGAATATATGCTTCAGGAAGAATGTGTTCAGCTCAGCCAACTACAGAAAAAACAGGAGTGAAATGGTCAATGGACAGAGGTACATGTAGGCTCCTCCTCTGCTCAGAAATGAAGAAAACTCAAGACCGCCCATCTATCATATTGGGGTCATGTTAAGCATCATAGACAAATTCAAAAAGGTGGGAGGTACGGCGCATCACGTTGGGCACACCGGTTCTCGTCAGATCACCGAAGTTAAGCGGCGTTGAGCTCGGTCAATACTTGGATGGGTGACCGGGTGCTGTACTGACTGGGCTGATCAGTGTCCAGAATAATAGGAACTGTGGACACTCTCGTGTTCTAGCACATGTAGGCACCGTCGTGATATGACTGAAACAATGTTGAAAACGACGTTAAATCCTACTCACTCACTTCAAAAAGGTGGGTTTGACTGAAAAATTGTGTTTTTATTCGTTTTCCTTTGAAGTGTTTACCTTTTCCTGTGTAAAAGTTCTGGAGTTACATTGGTCCAAATTTCAAGGTTGTTTGATAGCTTCGATTCCAATTGGTAGCTAGCCTACAATTTTGTGCTTCTGAGAATGTAACATATATAACATCTTATATTGAATGATAAACTAAAACGAGCTTAACTCTTGGTAACTAGTTGACCTTGAAGCAAGAGCCGAGAGCTCACATATCCCACACTGAAATCGACAATATTCAAACACAAGAAAATAATAGTTTTCCTGCAAATGGATTCCTTTCAGACGAGATAATTTTTCATGAAGGAAGAAGAAAGTGATGAAGTAAACCTTTGTTCTTGAGTTAATAAAGAGGTATGAAGTTCATAAAGGATCCCTCTCCCCGTTAAATTACTAAATGTATGGTTGTTATTTCACAACAGTTGTAGCTGTTTCAAATATGAGACAGGATGAATGCCATATACATGTAGGGGAGAGAATATTCCAACCTAACACATATGGTCAGCTAAACTTCATTCAGTTTTGAAGGCCTGTGACCTTGACCTTGGACAAATTGATCTCAAAATGTATGGCTCCTCTTTGCCATGCGAGTGAGGTATACTCAAAGTTTGGTACCATTCCATACCTTGAAACTAGAGATATCGCATGGACAACAAATGTTAATGGATGAATGGACAGAACGCAACATCGCATTACATGACCTCATCTTCGACAGGCATATGAAAATGTGATTTCCTGATTTTGGGGTCATAGTTACCTTGACCTAAATTTTGGTACACGACACTTCGTCTTCCGTCAATGTATCAATGGACACAAAAAAATCATGATTTTGTATGAATTTCAGGATTTTGGGGGTCACAGTGACCTTGACGTTCAGCCTTGACCTACAATTTGGAATGTGACACATCATGTCCCCCTAATGAATCTACGGACACAAAACAAAGTAATTTTCAAAGATTTTTTGATTTTAGAGTCACAGTGACAGTGACAAACCATCTCCCCGTAATTTCTCAATGGACACAAACAATCATGATTTTTAACAATTTAACGATTTTGGGGTCACAGTGACCTTGACCTACATTTTGGTATGCGACACATCATGTCCCCATAATGTATCTACTGACACAAAAAAAAAGTTATTTATAATAATTTCCTGATTTTGGGGTCACAGTGACCTTTGACCTTTCACCTTGATTCTGGTGTCACAGTCATCTTGACTATTGACCTGGATCTAAATTTTCGTACATGACAAAATGGCTACCCGTAATTTCTCAATGTACTAAAAAAATCATGATTTTTAACAATTTCATGATTTTGGGGTCACACTGACCTTGACCTTTGACCTTGACCTACATTTTGACCTACATTTTGATATGTGACACATTGTGTCCCCCTAATGTATCTACTCACACAAAGAAATGTTATTTTCAATAATTTCCTGATTTTTGGGTCAGTGACCTTTGACCTATATAATTTCCTGATTTTTGGGTCAGTGACCTTGACCTATATTTTGGTATGCGACACCTCAGTTCCCCCTTTTGAATCCACTCATAAAAAATTAGAAATTTTTAATGATTTCCTGATTTTTCCGTCACACTGACCTTTGACCTCTGACCTCGACCTACATTTCGTATGCAACACATCGTTCTCCCCTAGGGCATCCACTCACCAAAAATTAGAACTGTAGATAGAAAACTGTCAATGATAAATGATTTCCTGATTTTAGGCAACAGTGACCTCTGACCTCGACCTCAATTTTGGTACGCGACACATCGTCTCTACCTAGCGTATCCACTCACAAAAAATTGCAACTGTGGATAGAAAACTTTCACAGATATAGACCGTACACGAACACTTCAGTGATTTCCTGTTTTTTAGGCCAGTGACCTTTGACCTCTGACCTTGACCTTCATTTTGGTATGCGACACATCGTCTCCCCATAGGGTATCCACTCATCAAAAATTAGAACTGTAGATGGAAAACTGTCCCAGATATAGACCGGACACGGGGGACGGACGGACGGACAGACGGACGCACGGACAGACGGACGGAAACCGCCATCACATAATACGTCCGCCTTTTGGCGGGCGTATAAAAATTGACAAAACATCATTTTACACGGACCCCCCCCCCAACACCACCACCCCGCATGGAACCCGACTGCAGTACTCTTTAAATCACCCCAGGTCAAGGGGTCAAAGGTAAGCAACAAAGATTATGCACATACCAAGTTTATCATAAATGTGATAGAATTCATTTACATGCATTGCTGAATCGTGAGTAGAAAATATAGTGACACAAGATTGATTACTGTATAGTCACATGTACATCTTTAATCAGGTGCTTCTTGTGATATTGTTCCAGGAATGGTTCAGTTTTCATGCGCTTTACTGTACCCATGTAAATTCTTACAGATGTATGTTCTTTACTGTACCCATGTAAATTCTTACAGATGTATGTTCTTTACTGTACCCATGTAAATTCTTACAGATGTATGTTCTTTACTGTACCCATGTAAATTCTTACAGATGTATGTTCTTTACTGTACCCATGTAAATTCTCACAGATGTATGTTCTTTACTGTACCCATGTAAATTCTTACAGATGTATGTTCTTTACTGTACCCATGTAAATTCTCACAGATGTATGTTCTTTTGTTATTTCATCTCCACCGACATGATCAGTTGGAACAGTTCATTGTCATTAATGCAGGGGTGACAACATGGTTGAATGTGTGGAGATGTCTACTGTACACACTCAGGTAGAATATTTACTTTCATATTATCATTGTCCTGATCATCGATAGACACTGGCCAATCCAATACATTCTGCAAACACGTTTTAATCAATATACGGCAAGTACATAACGCTTTTAATAGAAACTCTTCAAACTAATCCTGTCTCACTGTAACATGATGAATGTGTATGCTATGGATTATTGATGGGTCCACAGATACCAGACAAGCCAGAGAGCTCGCCACTGCACACACTGTTATCATGGTTATATTCTTGGATTATGATGTCAACAGCCTCCAGCCACAGAGCCAATTGTCAAATTGGGTGGATGGTTTCACACCGAAAGCCTCACAAGCATTTACATGTACACATGTATTCATGCCATAATTACGCAGTAACAAGAAGTCGGGCAGATTACAACATTCATACATGTAGTACCTGCAAATATACACAGCCAATCAAGGGCTTCTACATCAGGGCATTATTGAGAATACTGAGACATCTACTTATCACACCATGCCAGTTCATATCACGGGGCTCTTCTCTGAAGGAAGATTATTTTGGATGCAGAGCCTTGCCCGTCTCAGTCAATCTAAATTTTGAGAATGTTCGTCAAATCGTAACCATTTAAATGCAAAATACCCATAATGAAAACATGTACTGAATACATGTATTATCAAAAAGTCCATTTAGAAGATTTCCCAATTAGGATGGGTGACTCGCATGCTGCTACATTCTACATGTACATTTCATTGGTTGAAAGAAAAGCTGAGTTTCAGTTCTGTATCAGCATGATCAGAACTATGCCTTCTTTCTGGCACAGAGTACAATGTATCCTCCCACTGTCAGAATATGTAACATCCTAAACTGTTCGAGTAACACCCTCTTACTGCCCTGGGTCCAAACACACGGCAGTGTATGAAATAGGAAAATAAATTCTAGTTACCCTTGGGCAAGTACGGGCAACCAACACATCCAAATGCATTGCAATTCAAGCGGAATTAGGTTGCCCAAAGGAAATTTTGGTTGCCCCGGGCAACATGGCAAAAGGCTATTTTGCAACCTGCATGGCATGTACATGTGTGCATTCAATCTTCATCAACACACGGCATGTACATGTGTGCATTCAATCTTCATCAACACACGGCATGTACATGTGTGCATTCAATCTTCATCAACACACGGCATGTACATGTGTGCATTCAATCTTCATCAACACATGGCATGTACATGTGTGCATTCAATCTTCATCAACACACGGCATGTACATGTGTGCATTCAATCTTCATCAACACATGGCACGTACATGTGTGCATTCAATCTTCATCAACACACGGCATGTACATGTGTGCATTCAATCTTCATCAACACATGGCATGTACATGTGTGCATTCAATCTTCATCAACACACGGCATGTACATGTGTGCATTCAATCTTCATCAACACATGGCACGTACATGTGTGCATTCAATCTTCATCAACACACGGCACGTACATGTGTGCATTCAATCTTCATCAACACACGGCACGTACATGTGTACATTCAATCTTCATCACCACACGGCACGTACATGTGTGCATTCAATCTTCATCAACACACGGCATGTACATGTGTGCATTCAATCTTCATCAACTCACGGCATGTACATGTGTGCATTCAATCTTCATCAACACACGGCACGTACTTGTGTGCATACAATCTTCATCAACACACGGCATGTACATGTGTGCATTCAATCTTCATCAACACACGGCATGTACATGTGTGCATTCAATCATCATCAACACACGGCATGTACATGTGTGCATTAAATCATCATCAACACACGGCACGTACATGTGTGCATTCAATCTTCATCAACACACGGCATGTACATGTGTGCATTCAATCTTCATCAACACACGGCATGTACATGTGTGCATTCAATCTTCATCAACACACGGCATGTACATGTGTGCGTTCAATCTTCATCAACACACGGCATGTACATGTGTGCATTCAATCTTCATCAACAAACAGCATGTACATGTGTGCATTCAATCTTTAACACACGGCATGTACATGTGTGCATTCAATCTTCATCAACACACAGCATGTACATGTGTGCATTCAATCTTCAACACACGGCATGTACATGTGTGCATTCAATCTTCATCAACAAACAGCATGTACATGTGTGCATTCAATCTTCAACACACGGCATGTACATGTGTGCATTCAATCTTCAACACACGGCATGTACATATGTGCATTTAACCTTCATCAACACACGGCATGTACATGTGTGCATTCAGTCTTCATCAACACACAGCATGTGCATGTAATCTTCATCAATACACGGCATGTACATGTGTGCATTCAATCTTCATCGATTTAAATCGATGCAGGAAGTGGGTATCTGCATAAAAGGAAAATACATCCAGTATAGTTTACTCTAGAGGCCACGGCCACACTTGATCCCATCGGCCTAGTGTGAACTTGCCGTCCCTTTCACATGAGCAATATGAATCTCCGGTATAGACAAGTAGTTGGGGGAAAAACAGTCATGTTTATTTATATGGAAAGTTGGCTAGAGACAACTAGATATAAAAGGGGTGGGCACCCACCAACCACCCGCTCTGATAAGAGAAGCATTAAAGTGGCTCTCAATTATGTGTAAGGTAATGTTCACATGTATTGTTGGTTAATGTAAAATGTTAAAGGCATAGTACGATAGGCCCAGGTGTATTATACAGACAAGGGACATATTTACCAAATACAAAAACATGGGTAAATTGGGGTTGCAATTATCCCAATATTGCAGACAACACACAAATGTCAGCTTCTGCCACGATATATTGGAGATATAAGACAAATAAAGACAATATATGAGGGTCGGGCGAGGGCTAGTTTGGGAAGATGGACAGTGCGGCTCTGCGACCTGGGGATGGGGGAATGCTCTCCTTGAGGGTAGTGGTAGGTGTGCGGACATGAAAGCAATAGAAAGCTCCCTGTACATGAAACAACCACACTGACAACTGCAGGCCATCATCTGTCAGTCTGAAAAACCACAAGGTGGAATTCAATTCAATTCAAGAAATTGATCATATGCACAGTGTGCACCCAAACTTTAGAAACTCAGTTGTAATTAATATAGTAAGTTACATGTGTGGACACAAATGGTTCCTGTAGAAGCTTTAGGGTAAATCATATGATGTGAGATACAATTATTTGATAGCAAAATTGAAGGAAATGTTGTCCTTCATTTAAGATGACACAAAATTCAATACGAAGCTGCGCATCTGAAAACCCCTCGGCTCTGGGCGCCAGCCATTCATAATGTATTCAATTTAAAACAAGACCTCAGGAACACCAAGCAGTCAAGTAACAAATATACAGATTATGAAAAATTTTGCCATTAGAAATGGACTCAAACGTTTCCGTCCAATCAGAGAAACCGGTATTCATTACATAAATCTGTTGATGCATCGACGATGTATACCAAATTTTACATCGAACATTTGAAAATTATCTGAGATAGAGATCCCTAATGATTTCGCATAAATTAAAGATGGCTGCCCATCCTTCCCACCACTCAGAGAAACTGATGTGGTTATTCATTGCAAGTCTCTTGATACATAGATTCTGTATACCAAGTTTCATATAGAACACTGAAATGGTATCAAAGATAAACATCATTAAAGATTTTGCATAAATTAAAGATGGCCACCAAGGTTTCCGCCCAAGCAGAAAAACCAGAACTGTCTATTGATACATCGATGATGTATACCAAATTTTACATTGAGCACTTGAATCGTATCAGAGATATAGATCATTAATGATTTCGCATAAATTAAAGATGGCCGCCCATCCTTCCCGCCACTCAGAGGAACCGATGTGGTTATTCATTGCAAGTCTCTTGATACATCGATGCTGGATACCAAGTTTCATATAGAACACTGAAATGGTATCAAAGATATATATCATTGAAGATTTTGCATAAATTAAAGATGGCCGCCAAGGTTCCGCCCAATCAGAAACGCCAGAACTGTCATTTATCGTAAGTCTATTGACGCTTCGATGATATATACCAAATTTTACATCGAGCACTCGAACAGTATCAGAGATAGAGATCATTAATGATTTTGCCTAAATTAAAGATGGCCGCCCATCCTTCCCGCCACTCAGAGCAACTGATGTGGCTATACATTGCAGATCTCTTGATACATCGATGCTGTATACCAAGTTTCGTATAGAACACTTCAATGGTATCAGAGATATATATCATTGAAGATTTTGCATAAATTAAAGATGGCCGCCAAGGTTTTCACCGAATCAAGGAAACTGGTTTGGTCATTCCTTTGAAGTTTCTTGATGCATCGATGATCTATATCAAGTTTCACACTGAACAGAGAAATGGTACCTAAGATACACAAGATTAATGATTTCGCATAAATTAAATATGGCCGCCAAAGTTTCCAACCAATCAGGTCCAGATTCAATAGGGTTCTGGGTCATGAGCATATGGATGTGCAGTGCAAGTTTGGGGTGCCTAGGGTAAGTCGTTCTAAAGAAATCTTGGTAACAAGAAAGCTGTGATGGTTTCGCATAAATTAAAGATGGCCGCCAAAGTTTCTAACCAATCAGGTCCAGATTCAATAGGGTTCTGGGTCACAAGCATACGGATGTGCACTGCAAGTTTGGTGTGCCTAGGGTAAGTCGTTCTGAAGATATCTTGGTAACGAGAAAGGTGTGACGGACAGACGGACAGACGGACGGACAGACGGACGGACGGACGGACAGACGTACATGACGACGACAATACCCTTCGGCCAAATTTTGGCCGAGGGGTAAAATCCAGGGGTTTGGTACTGCGGGAATTTCCCCGCCAGTTATTTCATATTATACTTCTGAAATAAAATATGGTTCATGCAAAAGCTTTAGGGTAAATCATATGATGTGGAATAGAATGACTTCATAGCAAAATTGAAGGAAATTTTGTCCTTCATTTAAGGCGACACAAAATTCAAAACTAACACGAATTCGGTACTGCGGGGATTCCCACGCCAGTTATATCATACGAGTGCTCATTCACCCCCATGGCTCATTCATCCCCATGGGTTAGTTTATAGGGATAGGGAGATCGCGTGCCCTTTCTATACCACTCATCGCGCATGCGAAGACGACCCATTCTACTGTAGGGTGCAAGCCTGACCCATGGAATCTCCGGTAGTGAAAACCCCAGATCTCTCGCCCCACCCTATCCCGCGCCACGCTGTGCAGTGAGTAAAGCAGAGGAGGAGGAGTAGGAGGAGTCGGACACGCCACGGATTATACTAGGGAGATGATAGAATTGTTGCAAACCTTGGTATTGGGTGCATGGATGTGATAGTGAGGTAGAGAGGTACTCCGGATTGTTGGAACTACCACACAATACGCTACCAAATTTGAAGCAGCAATGGTTTGGTTTCTAAAGCATTAACATCATTCTGTGGATATTTTCCATTTGTTGCCATGGAAACTGCAAAAACACCAAGCACACAATAATGCTACCAAATTTGAAGTGTCCAGCTGCAATGGTTCTGTTTCTAAAGCATTAACCTCATTCTGTGGATATTATCCATTATGTTGCCATGGAAACAGCAAAAACACCCAAATTTACCCAACAATGCTGTATACCAAATTTGAAGTCTCCAGCTGCAACGGTTCGGCTTTTAGAGCATTCACATTGTAAAGTGGATATTTTTCATTATGTTGCCATGGAAACCACAAAAATTAACTAAATGCACCCAATTTCAATAGGCTTGTGCTTTACCACCCAACAATGCAGTATACCAAATTTGAAGCCTCCAGTTGCAACGGTTCACCTTTTAGAGCGGCCACGTCGTTATATGGATATTTTTCGTTATGTTGCCATGGAAACCACAAAATTCAACTAAATGTGCCCAATTTCAGTAGGCTTGCACTACCACCCAACAATGCAGTATACCAAATTTGAAGACGCTAGCTGGAACGGTTCACCTTTTAGAGCATCCAGCCAGCCAGTCATCTAGCCAGCCAGCCAGCCAGCCAGCCGGACAGAGTGACGACATGATCCCATCCGGCGTATATGCCGATGGGATAAAAAGAATGAATAAATTAGTCAACTATCTGACACCATCACAGAGTACATACAGGCATGACCATGATGACAGGGGTTTCCTTAGCTGTGACATTATTATTAAAGGTGAAATGCAAAGCTTTCCATTGTTCTGCTAAAATATTAGAAATCAAGGCCTTTGATTGTAGTTATATACATGTAGCTGTTTATGTGTGGTAATAGTTCTGTGGATCATTTTCTTCTTCTGAGTATACGATAAGCCAAAACTTATACCACCAGAAAATGGGAGTTGTCCTCACTCATTCATCCGACGTTGCATGACATCATGTAAAATGATACATTAACTAAAACTTGAATGAAAGAGACCTGTAAAACGTCATAAAGTAGACGCAAAGAGAGACAAGTGATGTAAGTTTCCAATATGGATTCATAACATGACAACTTTAATACTGTTACAATTGAGTACAACTTAGCAAAATATATTCACCGCAAAATTGTATAACAGTTATATCAAATCACACAAGATGTATGTAAGAAACATTTTAGAAAAAAATTAAAACCTTTACAGTTCACATTTAAGCCAACTCCGCTCCATCATGCATGTCATGTGTCCATTTAGAAATGGACAATCAAGATTGTCCGAGAGCTATGTGCACATAAAAGCTGCATGCCACAGTTTCAACCCCAGTGCAATCAGAGGGTATATCCGACAGTAGGAGCTATACAATCAGAGGGTATATCTGACAGTAGCAGCTATACAATCAGAGGGTATATCTGAGAGTAGGAGGTATACAATCAGAGGGTATATCTGAGAGTAGGAGGTATACAATCAGAGGGTATATCTGGCAGTACGAGCTATACAATCAGAGGGTATATCTGGCAGTAGGAGGTATACAATCAGAGGGTATATCTTGACAGTAGGAGCTATACAATCAGAGCGTATATCTGGCAGTAGGAGCTATACAATCAGAGGGTATATCTGGCAGTAGGAGCTATACAATCAGAGGGTATATCTGACAGTAGGAGGTATACAATCAGAGGGTATATCTGAAGTAGGAGGTATACAATCAGAGGGTATATCTGAGAGTAGGAGCTATACAATCAGAGGGTATATCTGACAGTAGGAGGTATACAATCAGAGGGTATATCTGACAGTAGGAGGTATACAATCAGAGGGTATATCTGGCAGTAGGAGCTATACAATCAGAGGGTACATATCTGACAGTAGGAGCTATACAATCAGAGGGTATATCTGACAGTAGGAGCTATACAATCAGAGGGTATATCTGACAGTAGGAGGTATACAACATGTACAATCTAATGCCATGAGAATGAGTAAAATAGGGCCACCACTAAAATTCAATTTCAGTACATGTACATGCACATGCTGCTGCAGGGGAACGTGGGCCTCAATGGTCGATTTGTTTTTACTGATCCCATATAACTGATTCAGAGTATGATTTTGAAACCAGAGATCTCTCTGACGAGCCATGTATCCCACAGTAATGACAGTGACCATGTTGCTTTTCATGTAGGAAGTGCATTTACATATTTTAAGGTGTTGACAGTGAAGTTGGTGAAATGAAATGTTGTGAAGAAGAGTGAAGGGTCATTCCATGAAATGGGGTCACCTCTAAGCACTCAAACATAAAACCAGTGAATTTTCTAAAATATTACACTGATTTTAAAAACATTTATTCCTATTTAATGCCAGATACAAGTAGATATACATAAGATAACATCTTAGTTATATGTACGGCCATTACTTTTGGAGGACCATCGGTGTCAGCATATGAGAACACCCACGGACCCCAAAAATGTGACATTGCAAATATTGCAATCATTGATGCTTTTGTTTGCACTGTGTGCATGAATTGCTAATAAATTTGACCAAGAAAACAACTTAAAGTATCGATCTGGCTCATGTCTTTCAATTTATTTCATATCAGTCACACTAAAATGCAGGTTCTGGATGCATGAAACCCTCAAAATTCAGGTTGCGCGTGTAACGCTTGGTGTCCTCTTTTGTTACTTACCTTACCTCTCATCTGTCACCAAGAAAATGTCATTCAGTGGTTATTCAAAACTATTCTGGAGCTGGGCTAATCTTGTCTATTATCGATCCAAATATGACAGGATTTTGGTGTGTCCTTAATAGCTGTAGTTGGAATATACTTTTATGTCTCGCTTTCGTGTCCTCTTTCACGTGGTTACACGCACCACCCTCGGCTTGCATTTTACTTATTTTTTTTTTGGCATGAATTACAATGTGCAGCAATGGAACCCAATATTTGTGACATGGCTGGTGGAGCCACTTTAGAGTAGGTGTCATATAATAAAGCAATTGCAAAAAATAGCGGGTAAGTAGTATTGTGCTATTTCGCGTCCTGAACAGTTACCTTTGCCACTTCGTTACATGTGTGACAAACAAATGTTGATTCCAGAAGAAAGAAAGTGAAACTAAGACCAGTCTTACATATAAAATGTTCATGTGCCATGATCAGTTTGATGGTAAAGTCTAGAGTTTGATGGCGACCTAGTATGGTGATTTCACATGATGTATGCGAAAGGACACGAAGCCATTTTTGGTGTCCATGTTACACGCACTACTTGATTGGATTGAGGCAGTCAATGCCACTAAATATGCTGACTAAGAATAGGATTAAATATTCTAACAATTTGATCATGTTTTTATTCTATTTGACACTTAAATTAACATGTTATGTAGTGAATTTTGCATATAGTTTGGTGTCCTCGTTACACGCGCAACTTCATTATTTTATTTTTCTCCCAAATTGTGGAATATTATCCATTTTCTTATGTTTTCCGAATCTCTGTATATCAATATTATCCCTGACTTAGTGCAGCCAGGAATTGACATCTTTTCAAAATTGGTTTGCATGTCACACTTTGGTACCCCCATTTCATGGCATGACCCTGAATTATTGATAATTATTAAGTTCAATGTTTAAGGTGTAGATAATGATACAAGAAAGGTGAGCAATATATTTAGTTGGTGGAGTTAATGAGGTTAGCAGGGACAAATGATTAGAAGGAAGAAAGTGATAATGTTGTAGATGTTAGTTGAACAAAAAATAGAATTTGCATAGAATGGTTTATTACATACATGTACCAAATTGCAGGAGTTCAGCACTTGTGGAATGCAACTGGTGTATACGGGATTAAAAATACTCATTGTAATCAGCTTACTGTCCAGACAAGATCTATTTGCTTAAAATCCAAGATGGTTGATGACAGCCATCTTAGATTACGGAGGTAACAATCCCAACCTTCTTCTCACCCATATCAAGCCACTCTCCAAATTTAAAGTCGATCGGTTCAATCACTCTCAAGTTATTATTCAGACAAGATCCAAGTGGCTGATGGAGGCCATCTTGGATTATTCAGGCCATCCCAACCATCCCCTCACTGATGTCAAGCTATACTCTCCAATCATTCTCGAGTTACTGCCTGAACAAGATCTAAGCACTTAAAATTCAAGATGACTGACAGTATCCATCTTGGAATGCAAGCAACTGACGTGAATGAAGAGCATGCCAACCATCCTAGTTTGAATTCGATCGGTTCAATAGTTCTCCAGTCATAGTCCGGACAAGAAAGTACAAGTTGACTGGTGGCCATTTTGGATTACACAGGTAATTGAAAAGCAATCCCAACTGTCCTCTCAGCAATGTCAAGACAATCTCCAAGTTCAAAGTCAGTTGGTTCAATAGTTCTTGAGT
Source organism: Hanleya hanleyi (assembly GCA_036873755.1). Lineage (NCBI taxonomy): Eukaryota > Metazoa > Mollusca > Polyplacophora > Lepidopleurida > Hanleyidae > Hanleya > Hanleya hanleyi. The sequence continues at coordinate 78,842 of JAVTVY010051205.1, forward strand.
TGTAGGTCAGACGGTCATTTCCACCTAAACTTCGCACCAACATCAAAATTTTATTCTCTGTTTTGTCACTTTATTAAGATATTTTAAGAACTACATGCATGAATACAAGTTTCAGAAAAAACTCTTTTTTTTTTAAATTCAGTTCACATTTGCAGCGAATTAAAGTCGATGAATTTTTTTTTGATTTTAGGTCAGAAGATGGCAGAATTCCAAACTATCCTTATTTCTCAGCAATTTCTGCAATGAAGCTATTTCAATCATTTTGTATCAAAGTATTGGGTATATTTTTTCTAACCGTAGAAATTTTCATTATATCTTGCATATTTTTTGCTTTATTAAAAAACAAAATGGCCGATTGAAATGTCCCGTCGGTCACCAAAAAAAAATGCATTTTTTTGCTCTCATAACGTTCTTCTTGGCTATTATGTAATTAACTGTAAACATTATGTTCTATAGTAATTGTAAACATTTATCAAGTGATTATTTTTTCTCCGGTTAATTACTTTAAAATCTATACCTTCATTAAGTGTGTGACAGACGGGATAAATCTGTGACAGACGAGACAGTTACAAAGTAGTAATTTGAAGACAATTCCTTAAATAAAGCTAAAAGCTGGTGCAAAATTGTTACAATGTTTGAAAAAAGAAACAATGAAGCAACTGAGCTCAGGACCTGGCCCACAAAAATTTAGCAAATTTTCCACAACTTGAAAATAGAAAACTTTCTTCAAAGAAAGCTTAGGTTGTATATATCATATTTGAACTGAATGTGGATGATGAATTAAAATTGGATTAATATCAGGTATTTCTAAACTAAGTACATGCATCATACATGCATATTTGGAATGAAAAGCAGTTTTCATGTATTTTTACTATATACAATATTAAATTTCGTACCAGTGAACCAGTTGAATTTCAGATGGTTCTAGATGTACAATACACTGCTACAAAGCGCAACCAAAAAAATTGAAAATGTGATGGACCAAATTGGTAAATCAAACAACAGTTGTGCAAAACACCATTTATTTTTCACATAATAAAGAATCATGCGCGGTTTCAAATAGGATGCTTTACAAGTAACAGAAGGGAGCAAGGTTGACAAATTTGAGTGTGAACTTGGTGCCGTGTGGTACAGCTATGAAAGCAATAATTCTGTTATGCCAAATTTACCCACAATGTTTAACTCAAGAGGGTTTTATCAACTTTAACAACATTCAGGAATCCTCATTCTTCTCAAAACTCTATCCATCCACAAGGACACTGATATTGTGATAATAGATGATGTACCGTCTGTCACAAAAAATTTCCTGTCTGCCACACAGGTAAATAATTAATTTCCAGAAAAAATTGGACTGATGGAAAAACTTTGACACTTGTTTCTGACTTACTGTCATGACTGTGTATTGTGCTTAAGTTTTATTTGATTTACAGCTCAAACTGATTTTGCAGTGAGATGGATTTTTATGCTGAATGACTAATGCTCAATATGCATGGTCCTTGTCTGTCACATTTTGCAGTTTTAATTACTGAGATTTAATTAGTAAGAGTTGAATTAATATTTTTGCTTGGGTTTGAAGTACAACCACTTGACTTAGTAATGACACTTTTATTTCGCTTTTATTTGCAATAGTTTATAATAAAAGTGTATATGATCACTCCGTGTATAGTATCTTTTGTCCCGTCTGTCACAGTGGAAATGCCCAGACAAGAAATGTATAAAGATCCAACTGCTGACAATGCAAGATGACTGATGGCGGCCATCTTGGATTATAGATGTAGTGAGTGAGTGAGCAGGATTTAACGTCGTTTTCAACATTTTGTCAGTCATATCATGACGGTGCCTACATGTGCCAGAACATGAGAGTGTCCAAAGTTCCTATTATCCTGAACACTGATCAGCCCAGCCAGTACAGATTACACATGTAACTGAAAAGCAATCCCAACTGTTCTCTCACTGATGTCAAGAGAACTGTTTGAAGAACCAACTTCTGAAAATCCAAAGACAGCTGATGTCGGTCATCTTGGATTACACAGGTAAGTAAAAAGCCATCTCAACCATCCTCTCACAAATATCAAGACACTCTCCAAGTTCGAAGTTAAATGAACAATAGTTCTCCAGTTATTGGTCAGACCAGAAATGTGTAACGAAATAATGGAATTACAGGATCCCAGTATTTTTCTCAAAGCCCCCACCCCCCTCCCCCCCCTCCCAACTTTCAATTATGTGGCAGAGGACAATGATGACAGATTAAAAGACTCTAGTAGACACTAGTATCACAAACAGTGACAACGTTGACCAAATTACAATATCTTCTTCACCAATAATAAGGCTGATAAGATGGGTCCAAGTTTAAGAAGATGCAAATTCTTTGACCCAATAAACCTTGAGCGAGGTTACATAATCCTGCCTCTTCCCCAATAAGTCAGTCTCATATATATAAAACAGTATTCTCTCCACAGTGGCAGGCAGATCAGATGTGAAGATAGAACTCTCCACAGTGGCAGGCAGATCAGATGTGAAGATAGAACTCTCCACAGTGGCAGGCAGATCAGATGTGAAGATAGATCTCTCCACAGTGGCAGGCAGATCAGATGTGAAGATAGAACTCTCCACAGTGGCAGGCAGATCAGATGTGAAGATAGAACTCTCCACAGTGGCAGGCAGATCAGATGTGAAGATAGAACTCTCCACAGTGGCAGGCAGATCAGATGTGAAGATAGAACTCTCCACAGTGGCAGGCAGATCAGATGTGAAGATAGAACTCTCCACAGTGGCAGGCAGATCAGATGTGAAGATAGATATCTCCACAGTGGCAGGCAGATCAGATGTGAAGATAGAACTCTCCACAGTGGCAGGCAGATCAGATGTGAAGATAGATCTCTCCACAGTGGCAGGCAGATCAGATGTGAAGATAGAACTCTCCACAGTGGCAGGCAGATCAGATGTAGAAGATAGATATCTCCACAGTGGCAGGCAGATCAGATGTGAAGATAGAACTCTCCACAGTGGCAGGCAGATCAGATGTGAAGATAGATCTCTCCACAGTGGCAGGCAGATCAGATGTGAAGATAGAACTCTCCACAGTGGCAGGCAGATCAGATGTGAAGATAGAACTCTCCACAGTGGCAGGCAGATGTGAAGATAGAACTCTCCACAGTGGCAGGCAGATCAGATGTGAAGATAGAACTCTCCACAGTGGCAGGCAGACCAGATGTGAAGATAGAACTCTCCACAGTGGCAGGCAGATCAGATGTGAAGATAGATCTCTCCACAGTGGCAGGCAGATCAGATGTGAAGATAGAACTCTCCACAGTGGCAGGCAGATCAGATGTGAAGATAGAAATTTTCAAACATTTAGAATTATATCTAGGTGTATCCCAAAACTGTTTGACATTCAAAGAAGCTCACACTTCTTCAGTTTTCCAATCGATGATGACAGAAAACCTGTTCCATGTTTGCTTACTCTAAGAGATTTTTCAAACAAAGTACATTTAGAAATCCATCAGGAATAGCTTTCAGGTATTAATATGTGGTCAATTGACCAGTAAAAATCCTACGGTCCAACAAATTTCCCAAACCTTGAGACAAATTCAATGAAGTCTGAGTGAAAAATCTCAAACAGTTTTGGAGATATTCTGATCTGAATTGACTTTTAGGCTGTTCCATTTAAAAAGGTACATGTAGGAGTCCTATGACCCATAGAATAATATATTGACTGCCTTCCTCACTTTTTAAATGGAATAGCCCTTTATAGCTGGAGGGAGACACTTACATGAAACTATAGACAAATGATTCTCCACGCTGGAGACATTAAACCACAGACACATGATTCTGCAGAGTGGAGACATCTAGCTATTGGTAAATGATTCTGCAGGTTTGAGACATAACTATAGGAGAATGATTCTGCAGGGTGGAGACATTATAGACAAATGATTCTGCAGAGTGGAGACATTATAGACAAATGATTTTGCAGGGTGGAGACATTTACACAGCAACTATAGAGAAATGATTGTGCAGGGTGGAGACATTTACACTAATTATGGAGAAATGATTCTGCAGGGTAGAGACATTTGCACTGTAACTATGGAGAAATGATTCTGCAGGCATGGCAGGGTGGAGACATTATAGACAAATGATTCTTTACACAGCAACTATAGAGAAATGATTGTGCAGGGTGGAGACATTTACACAGCAACTATAGAGAAATGATTGTGCAGGGTGGAGACATTTACACTAATTATGGAGAAATGATTCTGCAGGGTGGAGGCATTTACACTAATTATGGAGAAATGATTCTGCAGGGTGGAGACATTTACACTAATTATGGAGAAATGATTCTGCAGGGTGGAGATAATTACCTGGAAAATGATGACAAGAATAGCCACTGCGACGACCCTCATGTAGGAGGAGTTTGGGTCCAGCCAGCGAACATGGGTCCAGCTGAGAATATACAACAGCAATAATCCATTAATAATGGTAGTACACTATACATATAGTCAAAAATATCAGATTTTACCAGAAAACTTGAATTGACCAATCGATTTCGAACTGGATAACCTCCTTTGATGTCTGGAGTATCTATTGATCTCCATTACAGAGGTTCACCAGTTGTGTTATACATACTCACACAGATCTTATACAAAATACAATACACAGGTTACAAGCAAACCAAGCTTTCTCAGGTTTTACTTGGCTGGGTTGAACCTTACCTTGAATTACATCAAGGCTGCAATATAGAAATGCAGCATGTACAGCCAAAGTCAATCGAGATGTTTTACTGCACATACACATATGGAGAGGTAAGAAAAGCATGCTATCCAATGAATAATATGATTTGGCATCTCCAGCACTAGTGATAATCAACTAATAACACAATTGTTAGTTGGAATCTGGCTCCAAATATGGATGATTTCCCGCAAAAGCTATCATTGGAAGAAGTCGTTCAACTATACATTCCGAGGACTGGCTGAGGGTTGAAATATTTAATTACAGGCTCACTTTGGGCTGTGCTAGGACATATGCTACATGTACCTATCACAGACAGAGTTTCTGGGAATAACAATCCAGCAGATTCACTCCTGTATATCACAGAACGGAGAGGATTACAAATAAGGATAAGACTGACCTGGCAGGGGTGAACTGTAGGACAGCTCTTCTGATCTTACCAGGTGTTGAGTGGATATCCCTGAAATACAAAATAAATGTCTGAAATGCACACAAAATGTTGGAAATGCACAAAAAAATCTTAATTATACACCAGATTTCAAGCAGTTCAACAAATTGGGATGTGAGGTACATGTAGCAGTGAGCTCTACAAATGGTAGCGGTGGAGACACAGTGGAATGGTAGAGACACAGTGGAATGGCAGAGACAAAGTGGACTTTGTAACTCTAGCTGTGAAAACAAAGTTGGATTAACCCTTTGCTACTCGCTGATAGTCTCGTTTGTCAGCCTTGTATGTTCGGATAAATGCATGCGGGAGGATTTTGTTATGCCATGGACCGTCTATTTTTGAAACAATATATTTGCATGTAGCTTTATTGAAACCCTGCTAAATATATACATTTTCATAAGGCCCATACTTTCATTATCCTGTTCTTAAAAATATCTCTCCGTTTGTGTCTAGAATAAAGCAGACCAGACGAGCAAAGAAAATAAACCAAAACATGAATTGCAGGCAAGCACCTAAAAGGTGTGTGGACCCCTCAGCCTGTTTTTTTAGTCAAGTAGGATCAGGGCTGCATCTAGAGCCAATTTAGTTCCGGAAAACATATGGGCGCCCAAAACTCAAATGAAACAAAAAACGAAAGTGCTGTTGTTGTTGTTCAATTTGAAAGGATTTCTGAAGGAAATACACCTAGAAAAAGCTTCTGGGAGCCTCAATATTTCAACCGGACGATCGTGCTAAAATACCAGTGCATTGTCCCTGTGGGTTTTTATCTGACACATAAATCCGAGAAAACCTTTATTTCCATGGTAAACACAACAGGTATTCCACGGACAACAGACAGCCGGCCAATCGCTGCCATTTTGTCATGCCATGACCTCATTTTCAACCAATCAGCTTCAATTTGCTTCGTTTTCACCTCGATGAAGAAGAAATGACATCATTTCTATCCAATCAAATGCTTCGTTATTTGCATTATTTGTTAAATCAATCATCGTAGGTCGAAAGTGGGGGAAATAACCTTCGAAATGAGGCCAATATCTCCCACATTCTACCGCGGGAAATGAGATTTTGATGGCGTTGAAAATGGTCCAATTTTTCGCTGATTTTCTCAATTTCCATCACAATGAAGGTACGTCTTCAATAAAATAAACTTCTTATACGTTTATTGCATGATTTACAATAAAATTTGAACATATTTTTGGCGACTATTTCCTTGTTCAACGATGTGAACTACCGACGAGCTGTCACTTGATGAACATTTTACTGTGCGGCGATTGTTTTATATGGTGGTCAATTGCAGCCGATTGCAGTTGTCATGTCAGTATGGGACCATGATACTCTACATGCACTGCATGTTTGATATGTAGTGAAGACAGGATTGCAGTTGTCATGTCAGTATGGGACCATGATACTGTACATGCACTGAATGTTTGAAATGTAGTGAAGACATGATTGCAGTTGTCATGTCAGTATGGGACCATGATACTGTACATGCACTGAATGTTTGAAATGTAGTGAAGACAGGATTGCAGTTGTCATGTCAGTATGGCACCATGATACTGTACATGCACTGAATGTTTGAAATGTAGTGAAGACAGGATTGCAGTTGTCATGTCAGTATGGGACCATGATACTGTACATGCACTGAATGTTTGAAATGTAGTGAAGACAGGATTGCAGTTGTCATGTCAGTATGGGACTATGATACCGTACATGCACTGCATGTTTGAATGTAGTGAAGACAGGATTGCAGTTGTCATGTCAGTATGGGACCATGATACTGTACATGCACTGAATGTTTGAAATGTAGTGAAGACAGGATTGCAGTTGTCATGTCAGTATGGGACCATGATAGTCTACATGCACTGAATGTTTGAAATGTAGTGAAGACAGGATTGCAGTTGTCATGTCAGTATGGGGCCATGATACTGTACATGCCCTGAATGTTTGATATGTAGTGAAGACAGGATTGCAGTTGTCATGTCAGTATGGGACCATGATAGTCTACATGCACTGAATGTTTGAAATGTAGTGAAGACAGGATTGCAGTTGTCATGTCAGTATGGGACCATGATACTGTACATGCACTGAATGTTTGAAATGTAGTGAAGACAGGATTGCAGTTGTCATGTCAGTATGGGGCCATGATACTGTACATGCCCTGCATGTTTGAAATGTAGTGAAGACATGATTGCAGTTGTCATGTCAGTATGGGGCCATGATACTGTACATGCACTGCATGTTTGAAATGTAGTGAAGACATGATTGCAGTTGTCATGTCAGTATGGGGCCATGATACTGTACATGCACTGAATGTTTGAAATGTAGTGAAGACAGGATTGCAGTTGTCATGTCAGTATGGGACCATGATACTGTACATGCACTGAATGTTTGAAATGTAGTGAAGACAGGATTGCAGTTGTCATGTCAGTATGGGGCCATGATACTGTACATGCACTGAATGTTTGAAATGTAGTGAAGACAGGATTGCAGTTGTCATGTCAGTATGGGACCATGATACTGTACATGCACTGAATGTTTGAAATGTAGTGAAGACAGGATTGCAGTTGTCATGTCAGTATGGGACCATGATACTGTACATGCACTGAATGTTTGAAATGTAGTGAAGACATGATTGCAGTTGTCATGTCAGTATGGGGCCATGATACTGTACATGCACTGAATGTTTGAAATGTAGTGAAGACAGGATTGCAGTTGTCATGTCAGTATGGGGCCATGATACTGTACATGCACTGAATGTTTGAATGTAGTGAAGACAGGATTGCAGTTGTCATGTCAGTATGGGACCATGATACTGTACATGCACTGAATGTTTGAATGTAGTGAAGACAGGATTGCAGTTGTCATGTCAGTATGGGACCATGATACTGTACATGCACTGAATGTTTGAAATGTAGTGAAGACATGATTGCAGTTGTCATGTCAGTATGGGACCATGATACTGTACATGCACTGAATGTTTGAAATGTAGTGAAGACAGGATTGCAGTTGTCATGTCAGTATGGGGCCATGATACTGTACATGCACTGAATGTTTGAAATGTAGTGAAGACAGGATTGCAGTTGTCATGTCAGTATGGGACCATGATACTGTACATGCACTGAATGTTTGAATGTAGTGAAGACAGGATTGCAGTTGTCATGTCAGTATGGGACCATGATACTGTACATGCACTGAATGTTTGAAATGTAGTGAAGACAGGATTGCAGTTGTCATGTCAGTATGGGACCATGATACTGTACATGCACTGCATGTTGCAGTTGTCATGTCAGTATGTGAGTGATGCACTGACAGGATTGCAGTTGTCATGTCAGTATGGGGCCATGATACTGTACATGCACTGCATGTTTGAAATGTAGTGAAGACAGGATTGCAGTTGTCATGTCAGTATGGGGCCATGATACTGTACATGCACTGCATGTTTGAAATGTAGTGAAGACATGATTGCAGTTGTCATGTCAGTATGGGGCCATGATACTGTACATGCACTGAATGTTTGAAATGTAGTGAAGACATGATTGCAGTTGTCATGTCAGTATGGGCCATGATACTGTACATGCACTGCATGTTTGAAATGTAGTGAAGACAGGATTGCAGTTGTCATGTCAGTATGGGGCCATGATACTGTACATGCACTGAATGTTTGAAATGTAGTGAAGACAGGATTGCAGTTGTCATGTCAGTATGGGGCCATGATACTGTACATGCACTGAATGTTTGATATGTAGTGAAGACATGATTGCAGTTGTCATGTCAGTATGGGACCATGATACTGTACATGCACTGAATGTTTGAGATGTAGTGAAGACAGGATTGCAGTTGTCATGTCAGTATGGGACCATGATACTGTACATGCACTGAATGTTCGAAATGCTAGTGAAGACAGGATTGCAGTTGTCATGTCAGTATGGGGCCATGATAGTGTACACATGCACTGAATGTTTGAGATGTAGTGAAGACAGGATTGCAGTTGTCATGTGTCAGTATGGGGCCATGATACACATGCACTGCATGTTTGAAGCTCTTAGTGAAGACATGATTGCAGTTGTCATGTCAGTATGGGACCATGATACTGTACATGCACTGAATGTTTGATATGTAGTGAAGACAGGATTGCAGTTGTCATGTCAGTATGGGGCCATGATACTGTACATGCACTGAATGTTTGAAATGTAGTGAAGACATGATTGCAGTTGTCATGTCAGTATGGGGCCATGATAGTGTACATGCACTGAATGTTTGAGATGTAGTGAAGACATGATTGCAGTTGTCATGTCAGTATGGGGCCATGATACTGTACATGCACTGAATGTTTGAAATGTAGTGAAGACATGATTGCAGTTGTCATGTCAGTATGGGACCATGATACTGTACATGCACTGCATGTTTGAAATGTAGTGAAGACATGATTGCAGTTGTCATGTCAGTATGGGGCCATGATACTGTACATGCACTGAATGTTTGAGATGTAGTGAAGACAGGATTGCAGTTGTCATGTCAGTATGGGACCATGATACTGTACATGCACTGAATGTTTGTAATGTAGTGAAGACAGGATTGCAGTTGTCATGTCAGTATGGGACCATGATACTGTACATGCACTGAATGTTTGAAATGTAGTGAAGACATGATTGCAGTTGTCATGTCAGTATGGGACCATGATACTGTACATGCACTGAATGTTTGAAATGTAGTGAAGACAGGATTGCAGTTGTCATGTCAGTATGGCACCATGATACTGTACATGCACTGAATGTTTGAAATGTAGTGAAGACAGGATTGCAGTTGTCATGTCAGTATGGGACCATGATACTGTACATGCACTGAATGTTTGATATGTAGTGAAGGCAGGATTGCAGTTGTCATGTCAGTATGGGACCATGATACTGAACGTGCACTGAATGTTTGAAATGTAGTGAAGACAGGATTGCAGTTGTCATGTCAGTATGGGGCCATGATACTGTACATGCACTGAATGTTTGAAATGTAGTGAAGACAGGATTGCAGTTGTCATGTCAGTATGGGACCATGATACTGTACATGCACTGAATGTTTGAAATGTAGTGAAGACAGGATTGCAGTTGTCATGTCAGTATGGGGCCATGATACTGTACATGCACTGAATGTTTGATATGTAGTGAAGACATGATTGCAGTTGTCATGTCAGTATGGGGCCATGATACTGTACATGCACTGAATGTTTGAAATGTAGTGAAGACATGATTGCAGTTGTCATGTCAGTATGGGACCATGATACTGTACATGCACTGAATGTTTGATATGTAGTGAAGACATGATTGCAGTTGTCATGTCAGTATGGGGCCATGATACTGTACATGCACTGAATGTTTGAGTAGTGTGCATTGCAGTTGTCATGTCAGTATGGGGCCATGATACTGTACATGCACTGAATGTTTGATATGTAGTGAAGACAGGATTGCAGTTGTCATGTCAGTATGGGACCATGATACTGTACATGCACTGAATGTTTGAAATAGTGAAGACAGGATTGCAGTTGTCATGTCAGTATGGGGCCATGATACTGTACATGCACTGAATGTTTGAATGTAGTGAAGACATGATTGCAGTTGTCATGTCAGTATGGGGCCATGATACTGTATGCACTGAATGTTTGACAGGATTGCAGTTGTCATGTCAGTATGGGGCCATGATACTGTACATGCACTGTGTTTGAAATGTAGTGAAGACAGGATTGCAGTTGTCATGTCAGTATGGGGCCATGATACTGTACATGCACTGAATGTTTGAAATGTAGTGAAGACAGGATTGCAGTTGTCATGTCAGTATGGGGCCATGATACTGTACATGCACTGAATGTTTGATATGTAGTGAAGACAGGATTGCAGTTGTCATGTCAGTATGGGGCCATGATACTGTACATGCACTGAATGTTTGATATGTAGTGAAGACAGGATTGCAGTTGTCATGTCAGTATGGGACCATGATACTGTACATGCACTGAATGTTTGAAATGTAGTGAAGACAGGATTGCAGTTGTCATGTCAGTATGGGACCATGATACTGTACATGCACTGAATGTTTGAAATGTAGTGAAGACAGGATTGCAGTTGTCATGTCAGTATGGGGCCATGATAGTGTACATGCACTGAATGTTTGAGATGTAGTGAAGACAGGATTGCAGTTGTCATGTCAGTATGGGGCCATGATACTGTACATGCACTGCATGTTTGAAATGTAGTGAAGACAGGATTGCAGTTGTCATGTCAGTATGGGACCATGATACTGTACATGCACTGAATGTTTGAATGTAGTGAAGACAGGATTGCAGTTGTCATGTCAGTATGGGACCATGATACTGTACATGCACTGAATGTTTGAAATGTAGTGAAGACAGGATTGCAGTTGTCATGTCAGTATGGGACCATGATACTGTACATGCACTGAATGTTTGAATGTAGTGAAGACAGGATTGCAGTTGTCATGTCAGTATGGGACCATGATACTGTACATGCACTGAATGTTTGAAATGTAGTGAAGACAGGATTGCAGTTGTCATGTCAGTATGGGACCATGATACTGTACATGCACTGAATGTTTGAAATGTAGTGAAGACAGGATTGCAGTTGTCATGTCAGTATGGGGCCATGATACTGTACATGCACTGCATGTTTGAATGTAGTGAAGACAGGATTGCGGTTGTCATGTCAGTATGGGGCCATGATACTGTACATGCACTGCATGTTTGAAATAGTGAACAGGATTGCAGTTGTCATGTCAGTATGGGGCCATGATACTGTACATGCACTGAATGTTTGATATGTAGTGAAGACATGATTGCAGTTGTCATGTCAGTATGGGACCATGATACTGTACATGCACTGAATGTTTGAGATGTAGCGAAGACAGGATTGCAGTTGTCATGTCAGTATGGGACCATGATACTGTACATGCACTGAATGTTTGAAATGTAGTGAAGACAGGATTGCAGTTGTCATGTCAGTATGGGGCCATGATACTGTACATGCACTGAATGTTTGATATGTAGTGAAGACAGGATTGCAGTTGTCATGTCAGTATGGGGCCATGATACTGTACATGCACTGAATGTTTGATATGTAGTGAAGACATGATTGCAGTTGTCATGTCAGTATGGGACCATGATACTGTACATGCACTGAATGTTTGAGATGTAGTGAAGACAGGATTGCAGTTGTCATGTCAGTATGGGGCCATGATACTGTACATGCACTGAATGTTTGATATGTAGTGAAGACAGGATTGCAGTTGTCATGTCAGTATGGGACCATGATACTGTACATGCACTGAATGTTTGAAATGTAGTGAAGACAGGATTGCAGTTGTCATGTCAGTATGGGGCCATGATACTGTACATGCACTGAATGTTTGAATGTAGTGAAGACAGGATTGCAGTTGTCATGTCAGTATGGGACCATGATACTGTACATGCACTGAATGTTTGAAATGTAGTGAAGACAGGATTGCAGTTGTCATGTCAGTATGGGGCCATGATACTGTACATGCACTGAATGTTTGATATGTAGTGAAGACAGGATTGCAGTTGTCATGTCAGTATGGGACCATGATACTGTACATGCACTGAATGTTTGAAATGTAGTGAAGACAGGATTGCAGTTGTCATGTCAGTATGGGGCCATGATACTGTACATGCACTGAATGTTTGAAATGTAGTGAAGACATGATTGCAGTTGTCATGTCAGTATGGGACCATGATACTGTACATGCACTGAATGTTTGATATGTAGTGAAGACAGGATTGCAGTTGTCATGTCAGTATGGGGCCATGATAGTGTACATGCACTGAATGTTTGAAATGTAGTGAAGACATGATTGCAGTTGTCATGTCAGTATGGCACCATGATACTGTACATGCACTGAATGTTTGATATGTAGTGAAGACATGATTGCAGTTGTCATGTCAGTATGGGGCCATGATACTGTACATGCACTGAATGTTTGAAATGTAGTGAAGACATGATTGCAGTTGTCATGTCAGTATGGCACCATGATACTGTACATGCACTGAATGTTTGATATGTAGTGAAGACATGATTGCAGTTGTCATGTCAGTATGGGGCCATGATACTGTACATGCACTGAATGTTTGATATGTAGTGAAGACAGGATTGCAGTTGTCATGTCAGTATGGGACCATGATACTGTACATGCACTGAATGTTTGAAATGTAGTGAAGACAGGATTGCAGTTGTCATGTCAGTATGGGGCCATGATACTGTACATGCACTGAATGTTTGATATGTAGTGAAGACATGATTGCAGTTGTCATGTCAGTATGGGGCCATGATACTGTACATGCACTGAATGTTTGAAATGTAGTGAAGACAGGATTGCAGTTGTCATGTCAGTATGGGGCCATGATACTGTACATGCACTGAATGTTTGATATGTAGTGAAGACATGATTGCAGTTGTCATGTCAGTATGGGACCATGATACTGTACATGCACTGAATGTTTGAAATGTAGTGAAGACAGGATTGCAGTTGTCATGTCAGTATGGGACCATGATACTGTACATGCACTGAATGTTTGAAATGTAGTGAAGACAGGATTGCAGTTGTCATGTCAGTATGGGGCCATGATACTGTACATGCACTGAATGTTTGAAATGTAGTGAAGACATGATTGCAGTTGTCATGTCAGTATGGGGCCATGATACTGTACATGCACTGAATGTTTGAAATGTAGTGAAGACATGATTGCAGTTGTCATGTCAGTATGGGGCCATGATACTGTACATGCACTGAATGTTTGAAATGTAGTGAAGACAGGATTGCAGTTGTCATGTCAGTATGGGACCATGATACTGTACATGCACTGAATGTTTGAAATGTAGTGAAGACAGGATTGCAGTTGTCATGTCAGTATGGGGCCATGATACTGTACATGCACTGAATGTTTGAATGTAGTGAAGACATGATTGCAGTTGTCATGTCAGTATGGGGCCATGATACTGTACATGCACTGAATGTTTGAAATGTAGTGAAGACAGGATTGCAGTTGTCATGTCAGTATGGGACCATGATACTGTACATGCACTGCATGTTTGAAATGTAGTGAAGACAGGATTGCAGTTGTCATGTCAGTATGGGGCCATGATACTGTACATGCACTGAATGTTTGAAATGTAGTGAAGACAGGATTGCAGTTGTCATGTCAGTATGGGGCCATGATACTGTACATGCACTGAATGTTTGATATGTAGTGAAGACATGATTGCAGTTGTCATGTCAGTATGGGGCCATGATACTGTACATGCACTGAATGTTTGAGATGTAGTGAAGACATGATTGCAGTTGTCATGTCAGTATGGGGCCATGATACTGTACATGCACTGAATGTTTGAAATGTAGAGAAGACAGGATTGCAGTTGTCATGTCAGTATGGGGCCATGATACTGTACATGCACTGAATGTTTGAAATGTAGTGAAGACATGATTGCAGTTGTCATGTCAGTATGGGGCCATGATAGTGTACATGCACTGAATGTTTGAGATGTAGTGAAGACATGATTGCAGTTGTCATGTCAGTATGGGGCCATGATACTGTACATGCACTGCATGTTTGAAATGTAGTGAAGACAGGATTGCAGTTGTCATGTCAGTATGGGGCCATGATACTGTACATGCACTGAATGTTTGAAATGTAGTGAAGACATGATTGCAGTTGTCATGTCAGTATGGGGCCATGATACTGTACATGCACTGAATGTTTGAAATGTAGTGAAGACATGATTGCAGTTGTCATGTCAGTATGGGACCATGATACTGTACATGCACTGCATGTTTGAAATGTAGTGAAGACATGATTGCAGTTGTCATGTCAGTATGGGGCCATGATACTGTACATGCACTGAATGTTTGAGATGTAGTGAAGACAGGATTGCAGTTGTCATGTCAGTATGGGACCATGATACTGTACATGCACTGAATGTTTGTAATGTAGTGAAGACAGGATTGCAGTTGTCATGTCAGTATGGGACCATGATACTGTACATGCACTGAATGTTTGAAATGTAGTGAAGACATGGATGCAGTTGTCATGTCAGTATGGGACCATGATACTGTACATGCACTGAATGTTTGAAATGTAGTGAAGACAGGATTGCAGTTGTCATGTCAGTATGGCACCATGATACTGTACATGCACTGAATGTTTGAAATGTAGTGAAGACAGGATTGCAGTTGTCATGTCAGTATGGGACCATGATACTGTACATGCACTGAATGTTTGATATGTAGTGAAGGCAGGATTGCAGTTGTCATGTCAGTATGGGACCATGATACTGAACGTGCACTGAATGTTTGAAATGTAGTGAAGACAGGATTGCAGTTGTCATGTCAGTATGGGGCCATGATACTGTACATGCACTGAATGTTTGAGATGTAGTGAAGACAGGATTGCAGTTGTCATGTCAGTATGGGGCCATGATACTGTACATGCACTGCATGTTTGAAATGTAGTGAAGACAGGATTGCAGTTGTCATGTCAGTATGGGGCCATGATACTGTACATGCACTGAATGTTTGAAATGTAGTGAAGACATGATTGCAGTTGTCATGTCAGTATGGGACCATGATACTGTACATGCACTGAATGTTTGAAATGTAGTGAAGACATGATTGCAGTTGTCATGTCAGTATGGGGCCATGATACTGTACATGCACTGAATGTTTGATATGTAGTGAAGACATGATTGCAGTTGTCATGTCAGTATGGGGCCATGATAGTCTACATGCACTGAATGTTTGAAATGTAGTGAAGACAGGATTGCAGTTGTCATGTCAGTATGGGACCATGATACTGTACATGCACTGAATGTTTGAAATGTAGTGAAGACAGGATTGCAGTTGTCATGTCAGTATGGGGCCATGATACTGTACATGCCCTGCATGTTTGAAATGTAGTGAAGACATGATTGCAGTTGTCATGTCAGTATGGGGCCATGATACTGTACATGCACTGCATGTTTGAAATGTAGTGAAGACATGATTGCAGTTGTCATGTCAGTATGGGGCCATGATACTGTACATGCACTGAATGTTTGAGATGTAGTGAAGACAGGATTGCAGTTGTCATGTCAGTATGGGACCATGATACTGTACATGCACTGAATGTTTGAAATGTAGTGAAGACAGGATTGCAGTTGTCATGTCAGTATGGGACTATGATACCGTACATGCACTGCATGTTTGAATGTAGTGAAGACAGGATTGCAGTTGTCATGTCAGTATGGGACCATGATACTGTACATGCACTGAATGTTTGAAATGTAGTGAAGACAAGATTGCAGTTGTCATGTCAGTATGGGACTATGATACCGTACATGCACTGCATGTTTGAATGTAGTGAAGACAGGATTGCAGTTGTCATGTCAGTATGGGACCATGATACTGTACATGCACTGAATGTTTGAAATGTAGTGAAGACAGGATTGCAGTTGTCATGTCAGTATGGGACCATGATACTGTACATGCACTGAATGTTTGAAATGTAGTGAAGACAGGATTGCAGTTGTCATGTCAGTATGGGGCCATGATACTGTACATGCACTGAATGTTTGAAATGTAGTGAAGACAGGATTGCAGTTGTCATGTCAGTATGGGGCCATGATACTGTACATGCACTGCATGTTTGAAATGTAGTGAAGACATGATTGCAGTTGTCATGTCAGTATGGGGCCATGATACTGTACATGCACTGAATGTTTGAAATGTAGTGAAGACAGGATTGCAGTTGTCATGTCAGTATGGGGCCATGATACTGTACATGCACTGAATGTTTGAAATGTAGTGAACACAGGATTACAGTTGTCATGTCAGTATGGGACATGATACCGTACATGCACTGCATGTTTGAATGTAGTGCAGACAGGATTGCAGTTGTCATGTCAGTATGGGGCCATGATACTGTACATGCACTGAATGTTTGAAATGTAGTGAAGACAGGATTGCAGTTGTCATGTCAGTATGGGACATGATACCGTACATGCACTGTGTTTAAATGTAGTGAAGACAGGATTGCAGTTGTCATGTCAGTATGGGGCCATGATACTGTACATGCACTGAATGTTTGAAATGTAGAGAAGACAGGATTGCAGTTGTCATGTCAGTATGGGGCCATGATACTGTACATGCACTGAATGTTTGAAATGTAGTGAAGACATGATTGCAGTTGTCATGTCAGTATGGGGCCATGATAGTGTACATGCACTGAATGTTTGAGATGTAGTGAAGACATGATTGCAGTTGTCATGTCAGTATGGGCCATGATACTGTACATGCACTGCATGTTTGAAATGTAGTGAAGACAGGATTGCAGTTGTCATGTCAGTATGGGGCCATGATACTGTACATGCACTGAATGTTTGAAATGTAGTGAAGACATGATTGCAGTTGTCATGTCAGTATGGGGCCATGATAGTGTACATGCACTGAATGTTTGAGATGTAGTGAAGACATGATTGCAGTTGTCATGTCAGTATGGGGCCATGATACTGTACATGCACTGAATGTTTGAAATGTAGTGAAGACATGATTCCAGTTGTCATGTCAGTGTGGGACCATGATACTGTACATGCACTGCATGTTTGAAATGTAGTGAAGACATGATTGCAGTTGTCATGTCAGTATGGGGCCATGATACTGTACATGCACTGAATGTTTGAAATGTAGTGAAGACAGGATTGCAGTTGTCATGTCAGTATGGGACCATGATACTGTACATGCACTGAATGTTTGCAATGTAGTGAAGACAGGATTGCAGTTGTCATGTCAGTATGGGACCATGATACTGTACATGCACTGAATGTTTGAAATGTAGTGAAGACATGATTGCAGTTGTCATGTCAGTATGGGACCATGATACTGTACATGCACTGAATGTTTGAAATGTAGTGAAGACAGGATTGCAGTTGTCATGTCAGTATGGCACCATGATACTGTACATGCACTGAATGTTTGAAATGTAGTGAAGACAGGATTGCAGTTGTCATGTCAGTATGGGACCATGATACTGTACATGCACTGAATGTTTGATATGTAGTGAAGGCAGGATTGCAGTTGTCATGTCAGTATGGGACCATGATACTGAACGTGCACTGAATGTTTGAAATGTAGTGAAGACAGGATTGCAGTTGTCATGTCAGTATGGGGCCATGATACTGTACATGCACTGAATGTTTGAATGTAGTGAAGACAGGATTGCAGTTGTCATGTCAGTATGGGGCATGATACCACTGTACATGCACTGAATGTTTATTATGTAGTGAAGACATGATTGCGTTATCATGTCAGTATGGGGCCATGATAGTGTACATGCACTGAATGTTTGAAATGTAGTGAAGACATGATTGCAGTTGTCATGTCAGTATGGGACCATGATACTGTACATGCACTGAATGTTTGAAATGTAGTGAAGACAGGATTGCAGTTGTCATGTCAGTATGGGACCATGATACTGTACATGCACTGAATGTTTGATATGTAGTGAAGACATGATTGCAGTTGTCATGTCAGTATGGGACCATGATACTGTACATGCACTGAATGTTTGATATGTAGTGAAGGCAGGATTGCAGTTGTCATGTCAGTATGGGACCATGATACTGTACATGCACTGAATGTTTGAAATGTAGTGAAGACAGGATTGCAGTTGTCATGTCAGTATGGGGCCATGATACTGTACATGCACTGAATGTTTGAGATGTAGTGAAGACATGATTGCAGTTGTCATGTCAGTATGGGGCCATGATACTGTACATGCACTGAATGTTTGATATGTAGTGAAGACATGATTGCAGTTGTCATGTCAGTATGGGGCCATGATACTGTACATGCACTGAATGTTTGAAATGTAGTGAAGACATGATTGCAGTTGTCATGTCAGTATGGGGCCATGATACTGTACATGCACTGAATGTTTGATATGTAGTGAAGACATGATTGCAGTTGTCATGTCAGTATGGGACCATGATACTGTACATGCACTGAATGTTTGAAATGTAGTGAAGACATGATTGCAGTTGTCATGTCAGTATGTCATGTCAGTATGGGGCCATGATACTGTACATGCACTGAATGTTTGAGATGTAGTGAAGACAGGATTGCAGTTGTCATGTCAGTATGGGGCCATGATACTGTACATGCACTGAATGTTTGAAATGTAGTGAAGACATGATTGCAGTTGTCATGTCAGTATGGGGCCATGATATGCACTGAATGTTTGAAATGTAGTGAAGACAGGATTGCAGTTGTCATGTCAGTATGGGACCATGATACTGTACATGCACTGAATGTTTGAAATGTAGTGAAGACAGGATTGCAGTTGTCATGTCAGTATGGGGCCATGATACTGTACATGCACGGAATGTTTGATATGTAGTGAAGACATGATTGCAGTTGTCATGTCAGTATGGGGCCATGATACTGTACATGCACTGAATGTTTGAAATGTAGTGAAGACAGGATTGCAGTTGTCATGTCAGTATGGGGCCATGATACTGTACATGCACTGCATGTTTGAAATGTAGTGAAGACAGGATTGCAGTTGTCATGTCAGTATGGGACCATGATACTGTACATGCACTGAATGTTTGAAATGTAGTGAAGACAGGATTGCAGTTGTCATGTCAGTATGGGGCCATGATACTGTACATGCACTGAATGTTTGATATGTAGTGAAGACATGATTGCAGTTGTCATGTCAGTATGGGGCCATGATACTGTACATGCACTGAATGTTTGAGATGTAGTGAAGACATGATTGCAGTTGTCATGTCAGTATGGGGCCATGATACTGTACATGCACTGAATGTTTGAAATGTAGAGAAGACAGGATTGCAGTTGTCATGTCAGTATGGGGCCATGATACTGTACATGCACTGAATGTTTGAAATGTAGTGAAGACATGATTGCAGTTGTCATGTCAGTATGGGGCCATGATAGTGTACATGCACTGAATGTTTGAGATGTAGTGAAGACATGATTGCAGTTGTCATGTCAGTATGGGGCCATGATACTGTACATGCACTGCATGTTTGAAATGTAGTGAAGACAGGATTGCAGTTGTCATGTCAGTATGGGGCCATGATACTGTACATGCACTGAATGTTTGAAATGTAGTGAAGACATGATTGCAGTTGTCATGTCAGTATGGGGCCATGATAGTGTACATGCACTGAATGTTTGAGATGTAGTGAAGACATGATTGCAGTTGTCATGTCAGTATGGGGCCATGATACTGTACATGCACTGAATGTTTGAAATGTAGTGAAGACATGATTGCAGTTGTCATGTCAGTATGGGACCATGATACTGTACATGCACTGCATGTTTGAAATGTAGTGAAGACATGATTGCAGTTGTCATGTCAGTATGGGGCCATGATACTGTACATGCACTGAATGTTTGAGATGTAGTGAAGACAGGATTGCAGTTGTCATGTCAGTATGGGACCATGATACTGTACATGCACTGAATGTTTGTAATGTAGTGAAGACAGGATTGCAGTTGTCATGTCAGTATGGGACCATGATACTGTACATGCACTGAATGTTTGAAATGTAGTGAAGACATGATTGCAGTTGTCATGTCAGTATGGGACCATGATACTGTACATGCACTGAATGTTTGAAATGTAGTGAAGACAGGATTGCAGTTGTCATGTCAGTATGGCACCATGATACTGTACATGCACTGAATGTTTGAAATGTAGTGAAGACAGGATTGCAGTTGTCATGTCAGTATGGGACCATGATACTGTACATGCACTGAATGTTTGATATGTAGTGAAGGCAGGATTGCAGTTGTCATGTCAGTATGGGACCATGATACTGAACGTGCACTGAATGTTTGAAATGTAGTGAAGACAGGATTGCAGTTGTCATGTCAGTATGGGGCCATGATACTGTACATGCACTGAATGTTTGAAATGTAGTGAAGACAGGATTGCAGTTGTCATGTCAGTATGGGACCATGATACTGTACATGCACTGATGTTTGAAATGTAGTGAAGACAGGATTGCAGTTGTCATGTCAGTATGGGACCATGATACTGTACATGCACTGAATGTTTGATATGTAGTGAAGACAGGATTGCAGTTGTCATGTCAGTATGGGACCATGATACTGTACATGCACTGAATGTTTGAAATGTAGTGAAGACAGGATTGCAGTTGTCATGTCAGTATGGGACCATGATACTGTACATGCACTGAATGTTTGAGATGTAGTGAAGACATGATTGCAGTTGTCATGTCAGTATGGGACCATGATACTGTACATGCACTGAATGTTTGAAATGTAGTGAAGACAGGATTGCAGTTGTCATGTCAGTATGGGGCCATGATACTGTACATGCACTGCATGTTTGAAATGTAGTGAAGACAGGATTGCAGTTGTCATGTCAGTATGGGACCATGATACTGTACATGCACTGCATGTTTGAAATGTAGTGAAGACAGGATTGCAGTTGTCATGTCAGTATGGGGCCATGATACTGTACATGCACTGCATGTTTGAAATGTAGTGAAGACAGGATTGCAGTTGTCATGTCAGTATGGGGCCATGATACTGTACATGCACTGCATGTTTGAAATGTAGTGAAGACAGGATTGCAGTTGTCATGTCAGTATGGGGCCATGATACTGTACATGCACTGAATGTTTGATATGTAGTGAAGACATGATTGCAGTTGTCATGTCAGTATGGGACCATGATACTATACATGCACTGAATGTTTGAGATGTAGTGAAGACAGGATTGCAGTTGTCATGTCAGTATGGGACCATGATACTGTACATGCACTGAATGTTTGAAATGTAGTGAAGACAGGATTGCAGTTGTCATGTCAGTATGGGGCCATGATACTGTACATGCACTGCATGTTTGAAATGTAGTGAAGACAGGATTGCAGTTGTCATGTCAGTATGGGGCCATGATACTGTACATGCACTAAATGTTTGAAATGTAGTGAAGACATGATTGCAGTTGTCATGTCAGTATGGGGCGGCAGTGCTGTGCTGCATGTTTAATGTCGATGACGCGGTTGCAGTTGTCATGTCGTACTGGGGCCGCTGATACCGCCGCAGCCGCACCATGTTTGGCGTCATAGTGAAGACAGGATTGCAGTTGTCATGTCAGTATGGGGCCATGATACTGTACATGCACTGCATGTTTGAAATGTAGTGAAGAAAGGATTGCAGTTGTCATGTCAGTATGGGGCCATGATACTGTACATGCACTGAATGTTTGAAATGTAGTGAAGACATGATTGCAGTTGTCATGTCAGTATGGCGCCATGATACTGTACATGCACTGCATGTTTGAAATGTAGTGAAGACAGGATTGCAGTTGTCATGTCAGTATGGGGCCATGATACTGTACATGCACTGCATGTTTGAAATGTAGTGAAGACATGATTGCAGTTGTCATGTCAGTATGGGGCCATGATACTGTACATGCACTGCATGTTTGAAATGTAGTGAAGACAGGATTGCAGTCGTCATGTCAGTATGGGGCCATGATACTGTACATGCACTGCATGTTTGAAATGTAGTGAAGACAGGATTGCAGTTGTCATGTCAGTAATATGGTTATAAATGCCTACATGCCTGAGATGTTCGTAATGGTGAACAAGTTATGGTTATATATCATGTCAGTATGGGACCCTTATTAGTCTACTGCTGAATGTTTGAAATCTCATATTGAAAACAGGATTGCAGTTGTCATGTCAGTATGGGACCATGATACTGTACATGCACTGAATGTTTGAAATGTAGTGAAGACAGGATTGCAGTTGTCATGTCAGTATGGGGCCATGATACTGTACATGCCCTGCATGTTTGAAATGTAGTGAAGACATGATTGCAGTTGTCATGTCAGTATGGGGCCATGATACTGTACATGCACTGCATGTTTGAAATGTAGTGAAGACATGATTGCAGTTGTCATGTCAGTATGGGGCCATGATACTGTACACTTTTCAAATAATTGAAATCATCAAGTAAAAAAGGCAGGATTTGCGGTTGTCATGTCAGTATGGGTTCAAGCGATGCTGTGCATGAATGTTTGAAATGTAGTGAAGACAGGATTGCAGTTGTCATGTCAGTATGGGACTATGATACCGTACATGCACTGCATGTTTGAATGTAGTGAAGACAGGATTGCAGTTGTCATGTCAGTATGGGACCATGATACTGTACATGCACTGAATGTTTGAAATGTAGTGAAGACAGGATTGCAGTTGTCATGTCAGTATGGGGCCATGATACTGTACATGCACTGAATGTTTGAAATGTAGTGAAGACAGGATTGCAGTTGTCATGTCAGTATGGGACCATGATACTGTACATGCACTGAATGTTTGAAATGTAGTGAAGACAGGATTGCAGTTGTCATGTCAGTATGGGACCATGATACTGTACATGCACTGCATGTTTGAAATGTAGTGAAGACAGGATTGCAGTTGTCATGTCAGTATGGGGCCATGATACTGTACATGCACTGAATGTTTGAAATGTAGTGAAGACATGATTGCAGTTGTCATGTCAGTATGGGGCCATGATACTGTACATGCACTGCATGTTTGAAATGTAGTGAAGACAGGATTGCAGTTGTCATGTCAGTATGGGACCATGATACTGTACATGCACTGAATGTTTGAAATGTAGTGAAGACAGGATTGCAGTTGTCATGTCAGTATGGGGCCATGATACTGTACATGCACTGAATGTTTGAAATGTAGTGAACACAGGATTACAGTTGTCATGTCAGTATGGGACTATGATACCGTACATGCACTGCATGTTTGAATGTAGTGCAGACAGGATTGCAGTTGTCATGTCAGTATGGGACCATGATACTGTACATGCACTGAATGTTTGAAATGTAGTGAAGACAGGATTGCAGTTGTCATGTCAGTATGGGACTATGATACCGTACATGCACTGCATGTTTGAATGTAGTGAAGACAGGATTGCAGTTGTCATGTCAGTATGGGGCCATGATACTGTACATGCACTGCATGTTTGAAATGTAGTGAAGACAGGATTGCAGTTGTCATGTCAGTATGGGGCCATGATACTGTACATGCACTGAATGTTTGATATGTAGTGAAGACATGATTGCAGTTGTCATGTCAGTATGGGACCATGATACTATACATGCACTGAATGTTTGAGATGTAGTGAAGACAGGATTGCAGTTGTCATGTCAGTATGGGACCATGATACTGTACATGCACTGAATGTTTGAAATGTAGTGAAGACAGGATTGCAGTTGTCATGTCAGTATGGGGCCATGATACTGTACATGCACTGAATGTTTGATATGTAGTGAAGACAGGATTGCAGTTGTCATGTCAGTATGGGGCCATGATACTGTACATGCACTGAATGTTTGATATGTAGTGAAGACATGATTGCAGTTGTCATGTCAGTATGGGACCATGATACTGTACATGCACTGAATGTTTGAGATGTAGTGAAGAGAGGATTGCAGTTGTCATGTCAGTATGGGACCATGATACTGTACATGCACTGAATGTTCGAAATGTAGTGAAGACAGGATTGCAGTTGTCATGTCAGTATGGGGCCATGATAGTGTACATGCACTGAATGTTTGAGATGTAGTGAAGACAGGATTGCAGTTGTCATGTCAGTATGGGGCCATGATACTGCACATGCACTGCATGTTTGAAATGTAGTGAAGACATGATTGCAGTTGTCATGTCAGTATGGGACCATGATACTGTACATGCACTGAATGTTTGATATGTAGTGAAGACAGGATTGCAGTTGTCATGTCAGTATGGGGCCATGATACTGTACATGCACTGAATGTTCGAAATGTAGTGAAGACAGGATTGCAGTTGTCATGTCAGTATGGGGCCATGATAGTGTACATGCACTGAATGTTTGAGATGTAGTGAAGACAGGATTGCAGTTGTCATGTCAGTATGGGGCCATGATACTGTACATGCACTGCATGTTTGAAATGTAGTGAAGACAGGATTGCAGTTGTCATGTCAGTATGGGGCCATGATACTGTACATGCACTGCATGTTTGAAATGTAGTGAAGACAGGATTGCAGTTGTCATGTCAGTATGGGACCATGATACTGTACATGCACTGAATGTTTGAGATGTAGTGAAGACACGATTGCAGTTGTCATGTCAGTATGGGGCCATGATACTGTACATGCACTGAATGTTTGATATGTAGTGAAGACAGGATTGCAGTTGTCATGTCAGTATGGGACCATGATACTGTACATGCACTGAATGTTTGTAATGTAGTGAAGACAGGATTGCAGTTGTCATGTCAGTATGGGACCATGATACTGTACATGCACTGAATGTTTGATATGTAGTGAAGACAGGATTGCAGTTGTCATGTCAGTATGGGGCCATGATACTGTACATGCACTGAATGTTTGATATGTAGTGAAGACATGATTGCAGTTGTCATGTCAGTATGGGGCCATGATACTGTACATGCACTGAATGTTTGATATGTAGTGAAGACAGGATTGCAGTTGTCATGTCAGTATGGGACCATGATACTGTACATGCACTGAATGTTTGAAATGTAGTGAAGACAGGATTGCAGTTGTCATGTCAGTATGGGACCATGATACTGTACATGCACTGAATGTTTGATATGTAGTGAAGACATGATTGCAGTTGTCATGTCAGTATGGGGCCATGATACTGTACATGCACTGAATGTTTGATATGTAGTGAAGACATGATTGCAGTTGTCATGTCAGTATGGGGCCATGATACTGTACATGCACTGAATGTTTGAAATGTAGTGAAGACAGGATTGCAGTTGTCATGTCAGTATGGGACCATGATACTGTACATGCACTGAATGTTTGAAATGTAGTGAAGACAGGATTGCAGTTGTCATGTCAGTATGGGGCCATGATACTGTACATGCACTGAATGTTTGATATGTAGTGAAGACATGATTGCAGTTGTCATGTCAGTATGGGGCCATGATACTGTACATGCACTGAATGTTTGAAATGTAGTGAAGACAGGATTGCAGTTGTCATGTCAGTATGGGGCCATGATACTGTACATGCACTGAATGTTTGAAATGTAGTGAAGACAGGATTGCAGTTGTCATGTCAGTATGGGACCATGATACTGTACATGCACTGAATGTTTGAAATGTAGTGAAGACAGGATTGCAGTTGTCATGTCAGTATGGGGCCATGATACTGTACATGCACTGAATGTTTGATATGTAGTGAAGACATGATTGCAGTTGTCATGTCAGTATGGGGCCATGATACTGTACATGCACTGAATGTTTGAATGTAGTGAAGACATGATTGCAGTTGTCATGTCAGTATGGGGCCATGATACTGTACATGCACTGAATGTTTGAAATGTAGTGAAGACAGGATTGCAGTTGTCATGTCAGTATGGGGCCATGATACTGTACATGCACTGAATGTTTGAAATGTAGTGAAGACAGGATTGCAGTTGTCATGTCAGTATGGGGCCATGATAGTGTACATGCACTGAATGTTTGAATGTAGTGAAGACAGGATTGCAGTTGTCATGTCAGTATGGGGCCATGATACTGTACATGCACTGAATGTTTGAAATGTAGTGAAGACAGGATTGCAGTTGTCATGTCAGTATGGGGCCATGATACTGTACATGCACTGAATGTTTGAAATGTAGTGAAGACATGATTGCAGTTGTCATGTCAGTATGGGGCCATGATACTGTACATGCACTGAATGTTTGAGATGTAGTGAAGACATGATTGCAGTTGTCATGTCAGTATGGGGCCATGATACTGTACATGCACTGAATGTTTGAAATGTAGTGAAGACATGATTGCAGTTGTCATGTCAGTATGGGACCATGATACTGTACATGCACTGCATGTTTGAAATGTAGTGAAGACATGATTGCAGTTGTCATGTCAGTATGGGGCCATGATACTGTACATGCACTGAATGTTTGAGATGTAGTGAAGACAGGATTGCAGTTGTCATGTCAGTATGGGACCATGATACTGTACATGCACTGAATGTTTGAAATGTAGTGAAGACAGGATTGCAGTTGTCATGTCAGTATGGGACCATGATACTGTACATGCACTGAATGTTTGAAATGTAGTGAAGACATGATTGCAGTTGTCATGTCAGTATGGGACCATGATACTGTACATGCACTGAATGTTTGAAATGTAGTGAAGACAGGATTGCAGTTGTCATGTCAGTATGGCACCATGATACTGTACATGCACTGAATGTTTGAAATGTAGTGAAGACAGGATTGCAGTTGTCATGTCAGTATGGGACCATGATACTGTACATGCACTGAATGTTTGATATGTAGTGAAGGCAGGATTGCAGTTGTCATGTCAGTATGGGACCATGATACTGAACGTGCACTGAATGTTTGAAATGTAGTGAAGACAGGATTGCAGTTGTCATGTCAGTATGGGGCCATGATACTGTACATGCACTGAATGTTTGAAATGTAGTGAAGACAGGATTGCAGTTGTCATGTCAGTATGGGACCATGATACTGTACATGCACTGAATGTTTGAAATGTAGTGAAGACAGGATTGCAGTTGTCATGTCAGTATGGGACCATGATACTGTACATGCACTGAATGTTTGATATGTAGTGAAGACAGGATTGCAGTTGTCATGTCAGTATGGGGCCATGATACTGTACATGCACTGAATGTTTGAAATGTAGTGAAGACAGGATTGCAGTTGTCATGTCAGTATGGGACCATGATACTGTACATGCACTGAATGTTTGAATGTAGTGAAGACATGATTGCAGTTGTCATGTCAGTATGGGACCATGATACTGTACATGCACTGAATGTTTGAAATGTAGTGAAGACAGGATTGCAGTTGTCATGTCAGTATGGGGCCATGATACTGTACATGCACTGCATGTTTGAAATGTAGTGAAGACAGGATTGCAGTTGTCATGTCAGTATGGGGCCATGATACTGTACATGCACTGCATGTTTGAAATGTAGTGAAGACAGGATTGCAGTTGTCATGTCAGTATGGGGCCATGATACTGTACATGCACTGAATGTTTGAAATGTAGTGAAGACAGGATTGCAGTTGTCATGTCAGTATGGGGCCATGATACTGTACATGCACTGCATGTTTGAAATGTAGTGAAGACAGGATTGCAGTTGTCATGTCAGTATGGGGCCATGATACTGTACATGCACTGCATGTTTGAAATGTAGTGAAGACAGGATTGCAGTTGTCATGTCAGTATGGGACCATGATACTGTACATGCACTGATGTTTGAAATGTAGTGAAGACAGGATTGCAGTTGTCATGTCAGTATGGGACCATGATACTGTACATGCACTGAATGTTTGAATGTAGTGAAGACAGGATTGCAGTTGTCATGTCAGTATGGGGCCATGATACTGTACATGCACTGAATGTTTGATATGTAGTGAAGACAGGATTGCAGTTGTCATGTCAGTATGGGGCCATGATACTGTACATGCACTGAATGTTTGAAATGTAGTGAAGACAGGATTGCAGTTGTCATGTCAGTATGGGGCCATGATACTGTACATGCACTGCATGTTTGAAATGTAGTGAAGACATGATTGCAGTTGTCATGTCAGTATGGGGCCATGATACTGTACATGCACTGAATGTTTGAAATGTAGTGAAGACAGGATTGCAGTTGTCATGTCAGTATGGGGCCATGATACTGTACATGCACTGCATGTTTGAAATGTAGTGAAGACATGATTGCAGTTGTCATGTCAGTATGGGGCCATGATACTGTACATGCACTGAATGTTTGAAATGTAGTGAAGACAGGATTGCAGTTGTCATGTCAGTATGGGGCCATGATACTGTACATGCACTGAATGTTTGAAATGTAGTGAAGACATGATTGCAGTTGTCATGTCAGTATGGGGCCATGATAGTGTACATGCACTGAATGTTTGAGATGTAGTGAAGACATGATTGCAGTTGTCATGTCAGTATGGGGCCATGATACTGTACATGCACTGCATGTTTGAAATGTAGTGAAGACAGGATTGCAGTTGTCATGTCAGTATGGGGCCATGATACTGTACATGCACTGAATGTTTGAAATGTAGTGAAGACAGGATTGCAGTTGTCATGTCAGTATGGGGCCATGATACTGTACATGCACTGAATGTTTGAGATGTAGTGAAGACATGATTGCAGTTGTCATGTCAGTATGGGGCCATGATACTGTACATGCACTGAATGTTTGAAATGTAGTGAAGACATGATTGCAGTTGTCATGTCAGTATGGGACCATGATACTGTACATGCACTGCATGTTTGAAATGTAGTGAAGACATGATTGCAGTTGTCATGTCAGTATGGGGCCATGATACTGTACATGCACTGAATGTTTGAGATGTAGTGAAGACAGGATTGCAGTTGTCATGTCAGTATGGGACCATGATACTGTACATGCACTGAATGTTTGTAATGTAGTGAAGACAGGATTGCAGTTGTCATGTCAGTATGGGACCATGATACTGTACATGCACTGAATGTTTGAAATGTAGTGAAGACATGATTGCAGTTGTCATGTCAGTATGGGACCATGATACTGTACATGCACTGAATGTTTGAAATGTAGTGAAGACAGGATTGCAGTTGTCATGTCAGTATGGCACCATGATACTGTACATGCACTGAATGTTTGAAATGTAGTGAAGACAGGATTGCAGTTGTCATGTCAGTATGGGACCATGATACTGTACATGCACTGAATGTTTGATATGTAGTGAAGGCAGGATTGCAGTTGTCATGTCAGTATGGGACCATGATACTGAACGTGCACTGAATGTTTGAAATGTAGTGAAGACAGGATTGCAGTTGTCATGTCAGTATGGGGCCATGATACTGTACATGCACTGAATGTTTGAAATGTAGTGAAGACAGGATTGCAGTTGTCATGTCAGTATGGGACCATGATACTGTACATGCACTGATGTTTGAAATGTAGTGAAGACAGGATTGCAGTTGTCATGTCAGTATGGGACCATGATACTGTACATGCACTGAATGTTTGATATGTAGTGAAGACAGGATTGCAGTTGTCATGTCAGTATGGGACCATGATACTGTACATGCACTGAATGTTTGAAATGTAGTGAAGACAGGATTGCAGTTGTCATGTCAGTATGGGACCATGATACTGTACATGCACTGAATGTTTGAGATGTAGTGAAGACATGATTGCAGTTGTCATGTCAGTATGGGACCATGATACTGTACATGCACTGAATGTTTGAAATGTAGTGAAGACAGGATTGCAGTTGTCATGTCAGTATGGGGCCATGATACTGTACATGCACTGCATGTTTGAAATGTAGTGAATTGCAGTTGTCATGTCAGTATGGGACCATGATACTGTACATGTTGTTTGAATGTAGTGAAGACAGGATTGCAGTTGTCATGTCAGTATGGGGCCATGATACTGTACATGCACTGCATGTTTGAAATGTAGTGAAGACAGGATTGCAGTTGTCATGTCAGTATGGGGCCATGATACTGTACATGCCCTGAATGTTTGATATGTAGTGAAGACAGGATTGCAGTTGTCATGTCAGTATGGGGCCATGATACTGTACATGCACTGCATGTTTGAAATGTAGTGAAGACAGGATTGCAGTTGTCATGTCAGTATGGGGCCATGATACTGTACATGCACTGAATGTTTGATATGTAGTGAAGACAGGATTGCAGTTGTCATGTCAGTATGGGACCATGATACTGTACATGCACTGAATGTTTGAAATGTAGTGAAGACAGGATTGCAGTTGTCATGTCAGTATGGGGCCATGATACTGTACATGCACTGAATGTTTGAATGTAGTGAAGACAGGATTGCAGTTGTCATGTCAGTATGGGACCATGATACTGTACATGCACTGAATGTTTGAAATGTAGTGAAGACATGATTGCAGTTGTCATGTCAGTATGGGGCCATGATACTGTACATGCACTGAATGTTTGAAATGTAGTGAAGACATGATTGCAGTTGTCATGTCAGTATGGGACCATGATACTGTACATGCACTGAATGTTTGAAATGTAGTGAAGACAGGATTGCAGTTGTCATGTCAGTATGGGGCCATGATACTGTACATGCACTGAATGTTTGAAATGTAGTGAAGACAGGATTGCAGTTGTCATGTCAGTATGGGACCATGATACTGTACATGCACTGAATGTTTGATATGTAGTGAAGACATGATTGCAGTTGTCATGTCAGTATGGGGCCATGATACTGTACATGCACTGAATGTTTGAAATGTAGTGAAGACAGGATTGCAGTTGTCATGTCAGTATGGGGCCATGATACTGTACATGCACTGAATGTTTGAATGTAGTGAAGACATGATTGCAGTTGTCATGTCAGTATGGGGCCATGATACTGTACATGCACTGCATGTTTGAAATGTAGTGAAGACAGGATTGCAGTTGTCATGTCAGTATGGGGCCATGATACTGTACATGCACTGCATGTTTGAAATGTAGTGAAGACAGGATTGCAGTTGTCATGTCAGTATGGGGCCATGATACTGTACATGCACTGAATGTTTGAATGTAGTGAAGACATGATTGCAGTTGTCATGTCAGTATGGGGCCATGATACTGTACATGCACTGAATGTTTGAAATGTAGTGAAGACAGGATTGCAGTTGTCATGTCAGTATGGGACCATGATACTGTACATGCACTGCATGTTTGAAATGTAGTGAAGACAGGATTGCAGTTGTCATGTCAGTATGGGACCATGATACTGTACATGCACTGCATGTTTGAAATGTAGTGAAGACAGGATTGCAGTTGTCATGTCAGTATGGGACCATGATACTGTACATGCACTGAATGTTTGAAATGTAGTGAAGACATGATTGCAGTTGTCATGTCAGTATGGGACCATGATACTGTACATGCACTGAATGTTTGAAATGTAGTGAAGACATGATTGCAGTTGTCATGTCAGTATGGGGCCATGATACTGTACATGCACTGAATGTTTGAAATGTAGTGAAGACAGGATTGCAGTTGTCATGTCAGTATGGGGCCATGATACTGTACATGCACTGAATGTTTGAAATGCAGTGAAAACAGGATTGTAGTTGTAGTTAATCACACTTGGTTGTGTGGATGATGGAGATCAGACGCCAACTCACTGGATACTCTGACTCACCGGATACTCTCCCAATGATAGTTCCTCATCTCCATCTTGTCACAGATATACATGCCAAACCAAATTCCCAGTCCATTACAGATTAGCACATCCAGTAGTAGAGCATCCCACCAGCACTCCGCAAAATTGGGCAATAAATGGGCAAACGCCATCTACAGGAATACCAGCACATAGATTATATATGATTATCTCACAACATTACATATTCATACAATAATCACATCTACATATCATTATTGCAGCACACAATCTGAAGCTGATATAGCCTCAGAAATACTGATTTCATCTTCCAATCATCAGCTTCACCAAGTGTGATTATCAACTCTGGAAGGTAGCTTTCTGTGTCAGGATTTTTTAAGAGGAGGAGGGGGGTTGTTTCTTATGCTTGCTTTAGAGAGTCCAGAACTGTGAAGTCCAGAGCTATTCATAATCTCAATTACATGTATTGTAGGAACTAGCCAATCACTGGTCTATCAGTCACAAGGACAGAGGGATTTGATAATGTCAATTACAAGTATTGTAGGACCTAGCCAATCACTGGTCTATCAGTCACAAGGACAGTCATGAGGACAAATCTGACACACAGACTTACTTCAGTTATTTCCCACATAATGCTGATTGTCCAACAGATACCATAATGTCTGATAAGCAGAGCCTTCATCACCCAGCCCCAGAAGTGAGAGAAGGCAAAGAAGTCGAATGAAGACCAGATCCTGGCCACAGTCACATGAGAACAGTTCACGGCATACTCCTTCAAATAAAAGAGAAGACAAAAAACATGACAACTTAGAAGTAGATAGACCATATTTCGGAATATTTAGATATGATACAGTTTGTATTTTGTTTTCCAATGGAGTCAAATATTAAACATTTATAAACAATGTTGGTATTCATTATCAAATCAAACCTGCTATTGCTATGCTCTATTTCCTCCTTTGGAGATCCAATTGCAGAATAAAAGTTCTCACCCACTGGAGCCTCAGCTGGTTTACTCTGCGCATGCACCTCTTGAATTCATCCTCTTTACCTGCAGCCTGTAGGTGTGTATTGTACAAGGCCGAAGAGTGAGGGGAGGCTGGGTTGGGCAATCAAAGCAATAGCAACATTGTTTATAAATGTTTAATATTCATTGCTCAAATCTACACCTGCTATTGCTATGCTACACAACCAGCAGATGGCGGTAGGGACCTCCGCCTTGTTGTAGTTCCTGATTTCATGCAGAGTAACCGCTGAGAATGATCGTGGATGTGGTACCTGAGACGAGGCCAAGGAACCTCAGAGAGTAAAACTAGTGAGACGGTAAGAAGGGTCAGTATGAGCCGGACTTCTGAACCCGAATACTAGGGGACCACTGATCATTTGCTGTCATCGCCGTCTCACAATGTCTCTCTTAAGTCTCCTTGTCTCCGACACGGATGTACCTAAATAATACTCACCGATGTGTCGGGTCTTGTTAGCTGGCTGACTGACTTGCTGCGGCGATCAGTGCTACTGCCCCCCCCCCCCCTCTTTTGTGGAAGCTAATGGACCACGTGCTGGGCAGCTACCAGCGGCCCTAGGGTGGTCACTCTGTCTGTCTGTACTGACATGTCTCTCAGGTAGAAGTCAACAAAAGTCGAATTAGCACTCCAAGCACAGGATTGAACAATGGATTGAACAATGTCATCCAAGGATAAATTCTTCCATAAAGGCCATGATGCAGCGATGGCTCGTATTTCATGAGAAGAATCTGAGGCCAGAAGCAGAGGAGCGTCGAGGGCGAGTAAATATGTCCACTTAATGATCTTCTTCAACCAAGCAGCCACCGTGTTCTTGGTGATGTCACGAGTTGCAGCAGGATGAAGAGAGAGAAATAACAGTCGACGAGACCCCCGAACTGGGTCGGTGCGGGTAAGGTAGTGACGTATTGCTCGTACTGGACATAACAGGATGTCGTCATCAAGGCCACGAACGAAGTCTATTAATGCTGGGAAGAATACAGATGTTGAGCACAAGGACCTTGGTGCAGAGCCTCATTTTTGGTGATTAACTCTGGAATGGGTCGGAAAGAGATGTGGGACCAATCTGCCGACCAAGACTTCCTCTCCAGGGCGTGAAGCTCAGATACTCTAGAAACCAAGGCGAAAGCCATCAGGAAGGCAGTCTTGTAGGCCACAGCTTTAATAGATGCCGACTGTAGAGGTTCTAAGGGTGGGCGAAGAAGAGCGCTAAGAACCACCCCAATATCCCACTTGGGTAGCAGTTGTCGGGTACGACGAGACTGTAAAGCGAAGGCACGTAGGAGGGCAGAGATGTTGTCATCCAGGCCAATGTCAATGCCCGATGATAAGACGCAGAACCCTGGCTAAAGCTGACCGGTACCCCTCAATGGTGCTGATTTGAAACTTCCTATCTCGGTGTAGATGAAGGAGGAAGTCCAGTACTATAGGAAGAGAGGCAGCATCAGGATCGATGTCTCAGCCTCGACACCAGGAGACGAATTATGACCACTTAGATTGATAGAGCTGTGAAGTGGAAGCACGGTTGGCTGAAACCATCGTCTCTGCAACTTCTGCTGAAAATCCTTGGTCTGTGAGTGCACCCTGGATAGTCTGCAGAAGTGTAAGTTGAGCCACAGGGGGTTGTGATGGACTAACCCATGAGGTGAGAAGAGGTACCAGAGCCGGAAACCACGGTCGACGAGGCCACCACGGGATGACGAGACGGATGACGCAGTCATGCTGAACAATCTTTTCTGGAACTTCCTAAAGCAGGGCAATCGGAGGGTAGGCATATGCCAGGAAGTTGTCCCAGCTGATCGATAGAGCGTCGATGGCGAAGGCTCGAGGGTCCAGAATCGGGCTGACAAAGAGGGAGAGCTGTTCCTCACCGCAAACAGGTCGATCAAGGGGGTCTCCCAGATGCTGGTGATACAATGGAAGACCTCTGGGTGAAGCTGCCATTCGGCCTGCAGAACAGTGTCGGGATGAGAAAGGCGATCTGCTAGAACATTGAGCCAACCCGTAACATGGCGAGCAGTGAGATGGCAGTGATGATGTAGAGCCCAGTCGAAGAGGGTCCAAACCAGACGAAATGTTGAGTAGGATCGGGTGACGTGGTACCCATCTTGTTGATGTGAGCAATGGCGGTCGAGTTGTCCGTTGTGATGAGAAGGTTGATATGAAGTCTGGCATCCGACGTCGACCATCTGCCGGACACCTGTAAGTCGTCTAGATGGGCTCCCCACCCTGTCTCGGAAGCATGATCGGTGTAGAGATGGTAAACTGGAGCCGGTAATAGGAAGGGAACTCCCTGCATGACATTGTGACATGACTGCCACCAAATCAGATGTGGATGTAGAGACGTCAACACCGGAACTTGAGGATTTAGGAATGACGACTGAAGGTAAGGCTGAAGATGGTACTGCAGAGGTCGAACTTGAAGGCGGCCGTAGTGAGTGAGGTCCTGGGTAGATGTGAGAAGACCTACAAGACTCCGCCAGAAACGAAGGGGCTGTGAGGGTGAAGACAAGAACTTTAGTACCCACGTTTGTAGCTTGGTCCACCGGTCTTCCGGAGGTCGAACCAGTTGAAGGACCGTGTCGAAGACTGCCCCGATGTAGCAACGAAGTTGAGCCGGAATCAACTCTGACTTATGAGGATGAGGAATGAACCCGAGATGTTGAAGGATGATCAAGATGAAGCGGATCTGAGCGTTGAGGAGAGACTTGTCCGCCGCCCAAATGAGGATGTCGTCTATGCATGCTATGTATACCTCGATGTGAATGCTCCGAAGATGTGGACTCCGAACGGGAGCACCTGCCACTGGTATCATCGACCGGCGATGGTAAAGCATAGGAAACGACGATGATGAGGATGAATGGGTGTATGGAGATATGCGTCCTGCAGATCGATGGAGGCCAGCCAATCCCGGCGATGTACATGGGCCCGGATCGATAAAACCAACATCATCTTGAAATGAGGAGCGGGTGCCAGATGAAGCTTGTTGAGCCGACTCAGGTCGATGATCATGCGCTTATGGTCGGAATCCTTCGGGACAAGGAAGACATGACTGTAGAAACCGATGCTGTCCTCGGACCGAGGTTGCTCTCTGACTGCACCCTTGGCGATGAGCATGGTGACAGAAGAAAGAAGCATCTGAACATGTCCTAAGGGAACTGGCAGGCGCGATGGACAAGGCCAGGAGATGAGACTGGGCTGGGTCTGGAAGTCGAAGAGGAATCCATTTCTTGAAGTCTCTAGAACCCAGGAGTCGTCTGTAATAAGCTGCCAATTATCCCAGAAGTGCTGCAAACGGCCGCTGACAACAGGATGATTGAACTGACGGAAGGCGGGCAGATGAAAGTCTATGGGAGACATGATGATGGGAGATGGAAAGAAGACAGTCACTTGTTGGCGGCTCCTCTACCTCTAGAAGATCTCCTACGTGTGAAATGCCGGCCACGGGAACGAGAAGATTTGTCACGGGAACGAAAACTACCAGGGGGATCATCCTGGCGCTGGGTAGTCTTATGATCTTGAACCTGGGCCTTCCTCTGGCCAAGCGAAGACGAGGCATTAGCTGGACACCGAGTCGCTGAAGAAAGGAGTCTAGACTTTCTCTCCTCGCGAATACCAGGCATGACAGACTGAACAGCGTTGTTAAACACGAATTTAGAAGACAACGGCTGGCGTGAGTTCTAGCTGAAACCGGAACCTCCTTCTTGGAGTTGGACAGAAAGCTTTTCGCTGAGACTGGAAGAGAGAAGCATGAGCTTTGATGACATGACAGTTAGACTTGTTCAGCGAGTAAAGAAAACCCCGAAGGTAAGTGTGGTGACCAGGAGACAGAAGAACCAGTCGGTGTACGACATAATCCGCTGAATGGCGAGAAACGTCTCCTGAAGACACTCCACTTCCTTGGAGGATAGGCTAAGGGAGCACGGCTTGGAAGACTTCAATACTTGATCCAAATCACGGTCTGGTATAGGAGGCTTGACAGGGAGAATACCATCATGGAGATTGTAAAACTTGAACGAAGGCTCCTTAAA
Source organism: Hanleya hanleyi (assembly GCA_036873755.1). Lineage (NCBI taxonomy): Eukaryota > Metazoa > Mollusca > Polyplacophora > Lepidopleurida > Hanleyidae > Hanleya > Hanleya hanleyi. The sequence continues at coordinate 116,345 of JAVTVY010051205.1, forward strand.
CTTGTCGTCATCCTCGAGCTGACGGTCGAGAGTAGAAAGCATGGACGCCCATTCCGGAGACGGAGCACAGGAGCGGACGAAACGACAGAAGTAGCCGCTGATACCTGCTGGCATCTTGAACGAGTAGGAGTCGAAACAGTACTTGTAGGCTCGAGCATGTCAGGAACGAGAGCAAACAAAGCAGCCATCTTATCCTCAAACGATAACTCATCCATGTCTACAGAGCTGACATCCGGAGAAGATGACTTCCGAATAGAGACAGAAGATGAGATAAACGATTGTCGTGGTCCCGAGGTTAAGACGTAGAAGCAATAGGCGAGGACTGGTCCGCAACAGCCGACGTAGCAGGCATGGAACGCGAAGCATTGACAGACAACAGACGATCAAGTGGATGGCATGGTCTGGGAAGAAGACGAGATCGAGAATGGCGTCGTGGCGTCTGAGGACGGCGAAATGGTGACCGGGAACAACGCAGAAGCGACGGAGAACGACGAAATGGCGTCTGAGAACAGCGTTGCGGCGACCAGGAAGAACAATGTGGCATACGCGAACGTCGTAGTGGTGAATGGGAACGGCGTAGTGGAGTACGAGAACGGCGCTGAAGTGTACAGTAACGGCGTTGAGGCATACGGGAACGGCGTTGAGGCGTACGGGAATGGCATTGTGGCATAAGAGAATGGCGATGAGTACGAGAAAGCCGTAGTGGCGTACGAGAATGGCGATGAGGTGAACAGGAACAATGTAGAATCGCAAGAAATCGGCCGCTTGACTCCCCGAGGCCGAATGATGAAGTAAAGCCGGAGCTGAAAGAGTCGCTGATTTAGACGAAACAGTCCTAGAAGCAGAACGGGATTTAGAAGCCGAAGTCTGAAGTGCAGATCTGGAACAAGAAGTACACGGCTAAGGCTGAGTATTAGAAGCAGCAGACGTAGACTTCTTAGAGGAGGCTGTAGTCCGTTGTGCCGGAATGGAGAAAGTTTCAAGGTCCGTTATCGATTGTGAAGAAATCTTTTGTCCAGAGCCGATAACAAAAGAATGGTCCGTGATGGAGTCTTTTGTTGACCCAGCAGTGGTGGATAATTGCGCAACTCCCAGCGGTCGAAATAACGCCTGCCTACCAGCCGCCGGCAAGTGAATTTTTCCGGCGACAAGTTGAAAAAAAATCTACCTGTCGCATGCGGCAAGTAATATTTTATCTAGCAAAAACGATAAAATGCGATCAATTTTCTTAAATACCTTTTAGAAGTCTAGATCTATCTGAAGGAACAGACAATCCAAGAAATAATCCATTGGAAATTTATTTTAAGCCGATCTTTGGCCATTGTTGTTGGACCTTGTTGTTGGTCCTCTCTCTCTATTAACATTTCCCGCGCCAAATTTACTTCCGGTTGCACGTCAGCCCTTGCGCGGTAGTCAGGTGCATGCAAAAGTCGGACCTGTTCTGAAACGGAATCGGACTATCTGTTTTTTTCTAGTTGGTCAATAATATTGTTGGTTTCTTTTCTTTGGCGACTATTCACAGGCTGAGGTTTTTCTATGCAGACATTTCAGTTAATTGATAATTCCAATGGGACTCTGGTGGCTGATTCTAATTTAATGGAATAAAAAAATTTCACAGGTAAATTTTCTGTTATTAAGCTAAAACTTACCTCACTTCCACTCTTTGCATTTCTTGTCTACATGAAATACCACAGTAAGAATTTAAATGACACAGTTATCTCCCCTGCTAGTCACGTGATAGCATAGCTACCCACAATTGCACTTCCTTCTTGTTCCACTGCGATACATGGTCTGGATGTATCATAGCGGGGAGGTTGGGTGGGCATCACTGGAAGTGAGGTAAGTTTTAGCTTAATAACAGAAAATTTACCTGTGAAATTTTTTTGTTATTTGCACTGAAAACTTACCTCACTTCCACTCTTTGCATAGAGTGCCACCGTAAGGTAGGTGGGCAAACTGATACAATCCGTGGTTAGTGATAAATGCCATACATAGTGACTAGTACAGAGTAGAAATCATAGATCTTCTACCTCACAGAGGATCCATGAAATCATACAACAGTAATAACCTGTATGCCTATGGTACACAGGGAACCTCTGTTGCTACTCTGACTTCAAGGCTGAGATGCAAGATACGCCCCCCCCTTTTTTCGAAAGGGGCCGAGAGAAAAAATGCACTCACCCGCAAGCAGGGTTACAACTGTACGCCCGGACTTTTGTAGCTATCTTGCTGGCCTCGGTCCCCCAGACACCCGCTGTGCGGTCACAAGTGGGCCGATGGAATAGAGGTCGTTACATGCCAACGTCATGTCCCGGAGATAGTAGGAGGCAAAGGTCGTGTTTGACCTCCAATAGCACGCCCTCATAATGTTGGTCACCGATCTGTTGGTCCATAGAGGCCATGATGCCGCTAATGCCCTAATCTCGTGCCCCGAAACGTTTACAAGCGCGGCTTGCCTATCAGTAGCCGTGGAGTACGCTAGCCGAATCGTATTTTTGAGCCAACTCGAGATAGTGTTTTTACTTATTTCTTGTTTGGCTTTGGGATCGAAAGGGATAAACAAACGCCTCCTTCCCACTCTGATCGCCTCTGTACGATTCAGGTAACACGCAAGTGCCCGAACCGGACACATTAACATGTCTGATTCAAGACCGGACGAAAGGAAATCAGATAAGGCTGGAATTGTGAACTCTCGAGATATGGAATCGTAGAGGGCTTGATTCTTGGCCACAAACTCAGGAACCGTTGTGAGAACTACCTTGCTCCAGTTCCTATAGTGTCTGATGTTCCTTTTATCGAGCGCATGCAGCTCTGACACTCTAGCCGAAGCAAGAGCCAACAAAAACGAAGTTTTGTATGATAAATATTTTAGCTCAATAGCCTCTATTGGCTCGAAAGGTGGCTCTCCTAATTGCCGAAGTACTAAGGCCAAGTCCCACTTAGGTAATTTCGGAACAGCCGACTGACCAGTTATCTTGTATGACTTGATTAGTGCAGATAAGTTTGGATCAGTTGAGGGATTAATCCCAGTACCCAGTAGAATAGGTTGAGCAATAGCCGCTCTATAACCTTCTACCGTAGCGGGCACCAGGCCCCTATCCCTGAACAGATACAATAGAAACTCTGCTACTTCAGGGATAGTGGCGCAGGATGGATAGATATCCCTCTCTCCACACCAAAGATCGAAGATTGCCCACTTTGAGTTGTATACAGCGGAAGAGGACGGTCGAATTGATTGTGCCATTCGGCGCCCAACCTCCGCTGAAAATCCCGCCTGAGCAAAGTGCTGCTTGAGCACCTGCACACGTGGTAGTGGAACATTCCTGGCTGGCTGTGGAATATCGACGTTCCGGGCTGGCGCAGTAGATTGTGCCATACCGGAAGCTGTCTTGGTACATCTACCAGAAGATCCAGTAGTTCCGGGAACCACGGCCTTGCTGGCCACCACGGAACAATCAGGTAAACGACACATGTGTGTTCGCGGATCTTCTGGAGTACCTTCGCTAGGATAGCTGGGGGAGGGAACGCATATGCTACCATCCTTGACCAGTCCTGCGATAGTGCGTCCACTGCAAACGCCGCCGTATCCGGTACCGGCGACATAAACAGGGGCAGTAGATTGTTGCGCCGAGTGGCGAACAGATCTATGTGTGGCATCTCCCAGACATGAGCTATTTGTTTTAGTATGTCTGGGTGAAGTTGCCACTCCGTGGGAATTATCTGATTCCGTCGTGAAAGCGAATCCGCTAAGACGTTCAGTACCCCCGGGATGTGTCTGGCCAACACCGATATGTTGTTGTCCCAACACAGACCGAAAAAGATTTCCGCTTGGCTTTGTAATTGCGGAGATCTCGTCCCCCCCTGCTTGTTGATGTAGGACACAACTGTTGTGTTGTCCGTCGCAACTAGCAGGTTCTTGTCGGTCAATACGCCCACCCACGTGCGGATGGCATGTGTCACTGCCATAAACTCCAACACGTTTATATGGTACGAGCGTTCCTCGATTGTCCATAACCCGGATGTCGACCTGGACTCGAGGTGGGCTCCCCATCCTTCCATAGATGCGTCCGTGAACAGGTGATGTGACGGACGAAACGGAAGTAGGGACACACCTGGCATAACGTTGAGTGGATCCAGCCACCATTGGAGGCATTGTTTGACTAGTGGTGTTATAGGAATCCACGGATTCAACTGCCTTTCGACCCATTCGTGATTGAAATAAATCATTAAGGGACGAAGCTGCAACCGCCCTCTTGGTGTTACGTCCTGTGTTGACGTCAAGAGGCCGATTATCGCAGCAAAGTGTAAAGCCCTGGCTTGAGATAACTTGAGGAATTGAGGTATCCTCGCTGTTATCTTTTGCCATCGATCTTCTGGGGGTTTGGCGAGAGCTCGTAGCGTATCGTATTCCACCCCCAGAAATTTGCGCCTTTGTGAAGGAATCAGCTCTGATTTCTCTTCGTGTGGGATGTATCCCAGAGAAGTCAATAACTCAAGTCACCGGAACTTGAGGATTTAGGAATGACGACTGAAGGTAAGGCTGAAGATGGTACTGCAGAGGTCGAACTTGAAGGCGGCCGTAGTGAGTGAGGTCCTGGGTAGATGTGAGAAGACCTACAAGACTCCGCCAGAAACGAAGGGGCTGTGAGGGTGAAGACAAGAACTTTAGTACCCACGTTTGTAGCTTGGTCCACCGGTCTTCCGGAGGTCGAACCAGTTGAAGGACCGTGTCGAAGACTGCCCCGATGTAGCAACGAAGTTGAGCCGGAATCAACTCTGACTTATGAGGATGAGGAATGAACCCGAGATGTTGAAGGATGATCAAGATGAAGCGGATCTGAGCGTTGAGGAGAGACTTGTCCGCCGCCCAAATGAGGATGTCGTCTATGCATGCTATGTATACCTCGATGTGAATGCTCCGAAGATGTGGACTCCGAACGGGAGCACCTGCCACTGGTATCATCGACCGGCGATGGTAAAGCATAGGAAACGACGATGATGAGGATGAATGGGTGTATGGAGATATGCGTCCTGCAGATCGATGGAGGCCAGCCAATCCCGGCGATGTACATGGGCCCGGATCGATAAAACCAACATCATCTTGAAATGAGGAGCGGGTGCCAGATGAAGCTTGTTGAGCCGACTCAGGTCGATGATCATGCGCTTATGGTCGGAATCCTTCGGGACAAGGAAGACATGACTGTAGAAACCGATGCTGTCCTCGGACCGAGGTTGCTCTCTGACTGCACCCTTGGCGATGAGCATGGTGACAGAAGAAAGAAGCATCTGAACATGTCCTAAGGGAACTGGCAGGCGCGATGGACAAGGCCAGGAGATGAGACTGGGCTGGGTCTGGAAGTCGAAGAGGAATCCATTTCTTGAAGTCTCTAGAACCCAGGAGTCGTCTGTAATAAGCTGCCAATTATCCCAGAAGTGCTGCAAACGGCCGCTGACAACAGGATGATTGAACTGACGGAAGGCGGGCAGATGAAAGTCTATGGGAGACATGATGATGGGAGATGGAAAGAAGACAGTCACTTGTTGGCGGCTCCTCTACCTCTAGAAGATCTCCTACGTGTGAAATGCCGGCCACGGGAACGAGAAGATTTGTCACGGGAACGAAAACTACCAGGGGGATCATCCTGGCGCTGGGTAGTCTTATGATCTTGAACCTGGGCCTTCCTCTGGCCAAGCGAAGACGAGGCATTAGCTGGACACCGAGTCGCTGAAGAAAGGAGTCTAGACTTTCTCTCCTCGCGAATACCAGGCATGACAGACTGAACAGCGTTGTTAAACACGAATTTAGAAGACAACGGCTGGCGTGAGTTCTAGCTGAAACCGGAACCTCCTTCTTGGAGTTGGACAGAAAGCTTTTCGCTGAGACTGGAAGAGAGAAGCATGAGCTTTGATGACATGACAGTTAGACTTGTTCAGCGAGTAAAGAAAACCCCGAAGGTAAGTGTGGTGACCAGGAGACAGAAGAACCAGTCGGTGTACGACGTAATCCGCTGAATGGCGAGAAACGTCTCCTGAAGACACTCCACTTCCTTGGAGGATAGGCTAAGGGAGCACGGCTTGGAAGACTTCAATACTTGATCCAAATCACGGTCTGGTATAGGAGGCTTGACAGGGAGAATACCATCATGGAGATTGTAAAACTTGAACGAAGGCTCCTTAAACTTGTCGTCATCCTCGAGCTGACGGTCGAGAGTAGAAAGCATGGACGCCCATTCCGGAGACGGAGCACAGGAGCGGACGAAACGACAGAAGTAGCCGCTGATACCTGCTGGCATCTTGAACGAGTAGGAGTCGAAACAGTACTTGTAGGCTCGAGCATGTCAGGAACGAGAGCAAACAAAGCAGCCATCTTATCCTCAAACGATAACTCATCCATGTCTACAGAGCTGACATCCGGAGAAGATTACTTCCGAATAGAGACAGAAGATGAGATAAACGATTGTCGTGGTCCCGAGGTTAAGACGTAGAAGCAATAGGCGAGGACTGGTCCGCAACAGCCGACGTAGCAGGCATGGAACGCGAAGCATTGACAGACAACAGACGATCAAGTGGATGGCATGGTCTGGGAAGAAGACGAGATCGAGAATGGCGTCGTGGCGTCTGAGGACGGCGAAATGGTGACCGGGAACAACGCAGAAGCGACGGAGAACGACGAAATGGCGTCTGAGAACAGCGTTGCGGCGACCAGGAAGAACAATGTGGCATACGCGAACGTCGTAGTGGTGAATGGGAACGGCGTAGTGGAGTACGAGAACGGCGCTGAAGTGTACAGTAACGGCGTTGAGGCATACGGGAACGGCGTTGAGGCGTACGGGAATGGCATTGTGGCATAAGAGAATGGCGATGAGTACGAGAAAGCCGTAGTGGCGTACGAGAATGGCGATGAGGTGAACAGGAACAATGTAGAATCGCAAGAAATCGGCCGCTTGACTCCCCGAGGCCGAATGATGAAGTAAAGCCGGAGCTGAAAGAGTCGCTGATTTAGACGAAACAGTCCTAGAAGCAGAACGGGATTTAGAAGCCGAAGTCTGAAGTGCAGATCTGGAACAAGAAGTACACGGCTAAGGCTGAGTATTAGAAGCAGCAGACGTAGACTTCTTAGAGGAGGCTGTAGTCCGTTGTGCCGGAATGGAGAAAGTTTCAAGGTCCGTTATCGATTGTGAAGAAATCTTTTGTCCAGAGCCGATAACAAAAGAATGGTCCGTGATGGAGTCTTTTGTTGACCCAGCAGTGGTGGATAATTGCGCAACTCCCAGCGGTCGAAATAACGCCTGCCTACCAGCCGCCGGCAAGTGAATTTTTCCGGCGACAAGTTGAAAAAAAATCTACCTGTCGCATGCGGCAAGTAATATTTTATCTAGCAAAAACGATAAAATGCGATCAATTTTCTTAAATACCTTTTAGAAGTCTAGATCTATCTGAAGGAACAGACAATCCAAGAAATAATCCATTGGAAATTTATTTTAAGCCGATCTTTGGCCATTGTTGTTGGACCTTGTTGTTGGTCCTCTCTCTCTATTAACATTTCCCGCGCCAAATTTACTTCCGGTTGCACGTCAGCCCTTGCGCGGTAGTCAGGTGCATGCAAAAGTCGGACCTGTTCTGAAACGGAATCGGACTATCTGTTTTTTTCTAGTTGGTCAATAATATTGTTGGTTTCTTTTCTTTGGCGACTATTCACAGGCTGAGGTTTTTCTATGCAGACATTTCAGTTAATTGATAATTCCAATGGGACTCTGGTGGCTGATTCTAATTTAATGGAATAAAAAAATTTCACAGGTAAATTTTCTGTTATTAAGCTAAAACTTACCTCACTTCCACTCTTTGCATTTCTTGTCTACATGAAATACCACAGTAAGAATTTAAATGACACAGTTATCTCCCCTGCTAGTCACGTGATAGCATAGCTACCCACAATTCCACTTCCTTCTTGTTCCACTGCGATACATGGTCTGGATGTATCATAGCGGGGAGGTTGGGTGGGCATCACTGGAAGTGAGGTAAGTTTTAGCTTAATAACAGAAAATTTACCTGTGAAATTTTTTTGTTATTTGCACTGAAAACTTACCTCACTTCCACTCTTTGCATAGAGTGCCACCGTAAGGTAGGTGGGCAAACTGATACAATCCGTGGTTAGTGATAAATGCCATACATAGTGACTAGTACAGAGTAGAAATCATAGATCTTCTACCTCACAGAGGATCCATGAAATCATACAACAGTAATAACCTGTATGCCTATGGTACACAGGGAACCTCTGTTGCTACTCTGACTTCAAGGCTGAGATGCAAGATACGCCCCACCCTTTTTTCGAAAGGGGCCGAGAGAAAAAATGCACTCACCCGCAAGCAGGGTTACAACTGTACGCCCGGACTTTTGTAGCTATCTTGCTGGCCTCGGTCCCCCTGACACCCGCTGTGCGGTCACAAGTGGGCCGATGGAATAGAGGTCGTTACATGCCAACGTCATGTCCCGGAGATAGTAGGAGGCAAAGGTCGTGTTTGACCTCCAATAGCACGCCCTCATAATGTTGGTCACCGATCTGTTGGTCCATAGAGGCCATGATGCCGCTAATGCCCTAATCTCGTGCCCCGAAACGTTTACAAGCGCGGCTTGCCTATCAGTAGCCGTGGAGTACGCTAGCCGAATCGTATTTTTGAGCCAACTCGAGATAGTGTTTTTACTTATTTCTTGTTTGGCTTTGGGATCGAAAGGGATAAACAAACGCCTCCTTCCCACTCTGATCTCCTCTGTACGATTCAGGTAACACGCAAGTGCCCGAACCGGACACATTAACATGTCTGATTCAAGACCGGACGAAAGGAAATCAGATAAGGCTGGAATTGTGAACTCTCGAGATATGGAATCGTAGAGGGCTTGATTCTTGGCCACAAACTCAGGAACCGTTGTGAGAACTACCTTGCTCCAGTTCCTAGAGTGTCTGATGTTCCTTTTATCGAGCGCATGCAGCTCTGACACTCTAGCTGCCGAAGCAAGAGCCAACAAAAACGAAGTTTTGTATGATAAATATTTTAGCTCAATAGCCTCTATTGGCTCGAAAGGTGGCTCTCCTAATTGCCGAAGTACTAAGGCTAAGTCCCACTTAGGTAATTTCGGAACAGCCGACTGACCAGTTATCTTGTATGACTTGATTAGTGCAGATAAGTTTGGATCAGTTGAGGGATTAATCCCAGTACCCAGTAGAATAGGTTGAGCAATAGCCGCTCTATAACCTTCTACCGTAGCGGGCACCAGGCCCCTATCCCTGAACAGATACAATAGAAACTCTGCTACTTCAGGGATAGTGGCGCAGGATGGATAGATATCCCTCTCTCCACACCAAAGATCGAAGATTGCCCACTTTGAGTTGTATACAGCGGAAGAGGACGGTCGAATTGATTGTGCCATTCGGCGCCCAACCTCCGCTGAAAATCCCGCCTGAGCAAAGTGCTGCTTGAGCACCTGCACACGTGGTAGTGGAACATTCCTGGCTGGCTGTGGAATATCGACGTTCCGGGCTGGCGCAGTAGATTGTGCCATACCGGAAGCTGTCTTGGTACATCTACCAGAAGATCCAGTAGTTCCGGGAACCACGGCCTTGCTGGCCACCACGGAACAATCAGGTAAACGACACATGTGTGCTCGTGGATCTTCTGGAGTACCTTCGCTAGGATAGCTGGGGGAGGGAACGCATATGCTACCATCCTTGACCAGTCCTGCGATAGTGCGTCCACTGCAAACGCCGCCGTATCCGGTACCGGCGACATAAACAGGGGCAGTAGATTGTTGCGCCGAGTGGCGAACAGATCTATGTGTGGCATCTCCCAGACATGAGCTATTTGTTTTAGTATGTCTGGGTGAAGTTGCCACTCCGTGGGAATTATCTGATTCCGTCGTGAAAGCGAATCCGCTAAGACGTTCAGTACCCCCGGGATGTGTCTGGCCAACACCGATATGTTGTTGTCCCAACACAGACCGAAAAAGATTTCCGCTTGGCTTTGTAATTGCGGAGATCTCGTCCCCCCCTGCTTGTTGATGTAGGACACAACTGTTGTGTTGTCCGTCGCAACTAGCAGGTTCTTGTCGGTCAATACGCTCACCCACGTGCGGATGGCATGTGTCACTGCCATAAACTCCAACACGTTTATATGGTACGAGCGTTCCTCGATTGTCCATAACCCGGATGTCGACCTGGACTCGAGGTGGGCTCCCCATCCTTCCATAGATGCGTCCGTGAACAGGTGATGTGACGGACGAAACGGAAGTAGGGACACACCTGGCATAACGTTGAGTGGATCCAGCCACCATTGGAGGCATTGTTTGACTAGTGGTGGTATAGGAATCCACGGATTCAACTGCCTTTCGACCCATTCGTGATTGAAATAAATCATTAAGGGACGAAGCTGCAACCGCCCTCTTGGTGTTACGTCCTGTGTTGACGTCAAGAGGCCGATTATCGCAGCAAAGTGTAAAGCCCTGGCTTGAGATAACTTGAGGAATTGAGGTATCCTCGCTGTTATCTTTTGCCATCGATCTTCTGGGGGTTTGGCGAGAGCTCGTAGCGTATCGTATTCCACCCCCAGAAATTTGCGCCTTTGTGAAGGAATCAGCTCTGATTTCTCTTCGTGTGGGATGTATCCCAGAGAAGTCAATATCCTTAAGACAAACTGGGTGTCTAGGATTAACTGCTCCTTGCAGGCATTCCTTAGCAGGGAGTCGTCGATATAAAAGTGGTACTTTATACCTAGACTGTGCAGGAATTGTGCCACTGGTGTAAACACTCGTGTGAACACCCAAGGGGAAGTGGACAGGCCGAACGGAAGCACTTGAATTTGGAAGCGTCGATTGCCGACCATGAATCTCAAGTACTTCCTGTCCTCCGGATGTATCGGGATATGCAGGTATGCATCCCTTAAATCCAGAGAAGTCAGCCATTCCCCTTGTCTGAGTACTGTCCGGATAGACCGGAAGGACTCCATGCGGAAGTGTGGCGGTGGAGTGAGGTAGTCCTTGTTGAGGCGCTTTAGGTTTATAACCATGCGCATCTCGGACGTGTCTTTCTTGGGGACCAGAAAGACCGGCGAATAGAACCCGGGTGACGTGTCCCAAACCGGAAGCTCTATTACTGCAGCCTTCACCATCAGCTTGTCCACAGAGGACTGTATCGCTGATAGATGACCCGTTCGTAATGGTATACGAGACGGAAGGGGATGAGCAGTCAAGGGAGGAAGCGTGTCGAACAATAGGCGATAGCCATATCTGATCGTTCGAATGACCCACGCTTCCGTCCCGATCCTTATCCAGTTCCTCCAAAACAACTGTAGCCTTCCCCCTACCGGAAGGTCTAGTTGTTGGGGAACTGGAAACATTATGTCTCGGTGTTCCCGCCATACCGGAAGCCACCCGGTATGGCCCAAGACATCAGGTATCCTTCTTTGACTGCTTTCATTTCCCCTTACCCTGCTTCTTATGGCCAAAGCTCGATAACCTAGGCTCTAAAGAAGCAGGCGCTTGGCTATGCTGTTGGCCGGAAGCACCCTTATTAGCCTTGGAACTAGGCGGGTTCTTCTTAGCCTTCTTCGCCTTTGGACCCAACCCGGAAGCCATAGGTCTCTTAGACGAAGCACCGGAAGCAACTGACCTGTCATGCTCTATACGATCCATTTCAGGTCGAACTTCGGCAACAGCATCACCAAACAGTAAAGAAGGAGCCGTAGATGTCTCTAGTAGACTCCTCTTTACTGCTTCCGGTGTGTAACTATGCATAAAAGGAATGAAGGCCTTTCTCCTTAAATACACTAGCATAGAAGATAGGTAGGCATTGTGTACCAGTAAATCTTCTACAGCACCGGAAGCAATCTTCTGGTAGTCAAGAACGAGATTTATACCCTCCTGTAACTGTTCTTGACTCTCCGCGCCCGACAGCGAGAATAAACCATCCTTTATGGCTTTAAGAAACCAGTCGAGGTGATTCGTAATCGCCACTCCTTGTCGAGCAGTTTCCTCAAGTACTGCGGCCTGTTTGTTCGTGCAAGGAACATCTGGATTACTAGGCACTTTAGTATTGCTAGGGCATAAATACTGAAAGTCGCCGTTCACCTCTGCAGACCGGAAGCTAAACGGTGAGTTATGTACGCCGTAACTTCGTATGTTTGGCTTCTGTACTGGGAACGGACCAGAAGATCCTGCAGGGCGGAAGCGAGCTTTTGGTCTCAACCTTATAGCACATTCCTCCTGCGAAGTGGGTTCTGCTAAAGTTCTATGGAACAAGTGGCAAATAGAATGAATAGCAGTTGAGGCCGGAAGCGTGGTAGCCGACCTCGTAACCCGGTTTGACTCTCCTGATTCAGTTTCAATATCCCCCGCATGTGGGACCGGAAGCTGCATATCAGGAATCAAGTCATAGATGCCGGAAATAAGCTCATAATATTTCCTAGCATCCGGATCAGTATTGGTAGGTTCATTCAATTCAGATCTACCGTACTGGTCCCTATCCACTTCCATAGCTTCCGGGGCTTCCTGCCAGGAGGGAGTATTGGAAGGGATAGTCCTCGACAAATTAGCTTCCGGTTTCCTAGACTGTTCAGTCAAAACCGGAAGCAGTGGCGTACTACTTCGGAATTGACTGGTCATCATCTCTCTCAATTCCTTCATTTCCTCACGTTGCTGTTCCATACCGCGCAGTATGGCAGCCAATGTGGGATCAGTCACTTGAGAGTGGACCGGAAGCAAGGCCTGACGAGGTGTGTTCACACTCAAGGACCTTCCAGCTGGACGTGAGCACGGCCACTGTAAAGGTCGGTGAACTGGCATACGAGGTCGTAAACCGGAAGCACGTATAGGAGGACGCATCATACGTAATAATCCCGGTCCCGTACCACGAACACCCCCAGAAGCAGATATCTGACCTAAGCCACGCAAGGGCGAAGGTAGACCAGCAACCGGATGCCGCATAATTTGACCTGATCTGATTGAGGGTTCTTGATAACGCAACTCAGACACAGGCAAAAAATTTGACATATCATAGGTACCTGAATACATACCATACTGCCGTTGTTGCGGGAACCTTAATCTCTGGTGGCCCAGAAGGCTCGTAGATACAAACGTCTCGGCAGGGGGACGAGGAAGGCCACCAGAGTAACCGGAAGCAGGTTGGGAAAATTCAGACAAACCGGACGCAACAGTTAAAGGCGTAACTGAGCGACCGGGAAGTCCAGGCCCCGACAGCGTCGAGGAAGGTATTTTCCCAACCCCGGACCCAAATGAAAACTTAACATTAGGCCCCTCACTAGTGCTGCCTAAGTTTTCGTAGTCATAAGTTGACTCCGATCGAGAGATCGGAGTCCCCTGGCTTTCCCACGCTAAGCCTGGGTCCGTCACCGATTTCCCTTCATCGTCGTATCCAGGCGTCCGCTCAATTGGAATCTCCACGTCCACAGTCGTCGTAGTGCCAGACTCCAAATCTTCGATTATCCCTTCCACCTGTACCAACCGGGTCGGTGCCTTACCTGACTGACCCTTCGCCTGGTCTGAAATGGAAGCATCGTGAGCGGGGGGGGGGCGTTTGTTTATCTTTATTTACGTTCAATAGGCTGACTAACGTAGACCCAGCTACAGAACTAACAAGCCCCCTAGACTCCTCGCCTACGCTAGTACGAGGAGACTGTGCTACATATGTCTCGTTGGCGAGATTGGTAGGCATAACAACACTATTTCCTTCGTTAGCTGCCAGAGAACCGGCCAGATACACCTGGAATATGCCGGGCGCCCACACAATACACTCTTCACAGGCCGTGTCCCATGTACAGATTCTACCCTGGCGGCATGGCGGACACGTTGAGTGAAGGTCATAACTAGGCTTGTCACCTCCACAAGACATGCATGACAATTGAGACATATTTTGAGCCATTTTTTCGCTGACAACTTATAGAATACTTCCCAAAGGACTTCTTGCAGGAAATCAGACGTCTGAGGTAATCCAACTGTGAGTAGTTTCGCTAGAAAAGGCACTTTTTCACGGAGTTGACAATGTTTACTTCCAGCCCTACGAAGCAGTAGAACAAGAAGGAAGTGGAATTGTGGGTAGCTATGCTATCACGTGACTAGCAGGGGAGATAACTGTGTCATTTAAATTCTTACTGTGGTATTTCATGTAGACAAGAAATGCAAAGAGTGGAAGTGAGGTAAGTTTTCAGCGCAAATAACCAGCAATTTACAAGGGGAGACTTCTGATAAATATAAGTAAATATAGTTGGGATACTGGTTAAGCTCACCTCAAATTTTCATTCTTTAAAAAGAGTGTTACTTGGATCTAAATTCTTTGATATAATGTCACAGGTGCCATCTAAAGTTCACATGATTTAGTCAACAACAAAGCTTTTTGCAGTTCTAATTGCAGAAATTAGGGGGAATAGTTGTCTTTGACATATCAATGTTGACATTAACTTTCCACTGGTGCTCAAAGTTTTTAAAGAACATGTGTGCGAAACAAAAAAAATTAATAATAATAAATTTTAAAAAACACCCACCTCATTTTTTGAAAAGAAAAATTGCAGGAGAACCACTCGCTGTCAAATTTCACATCATTATTGGTCATTGTTCGTCTATTATCAACGGAGATAACCCATCACTCGCCTAGACCTAGGTGTGCTAACCACACTCCTGAGAATAAATAAGGCGAGTGATTGCCACTCGCCTGTTGTCCCACAAAACAAGCGGCCTGAAGGCCGTCATGAATCTTGAAAAACATGACATGCAATTAATGCAGGGATTATTTAAATTTGTTATAGAGAGCTTGCCTGTTCATCTGTCTGTCTGTCATGGACTCCACATGACACCTCCACCTTGAACTGTATAGCATCCATTAGTTCAGAGGAAAGAATAAATGCTGCCATCGATTTATTTTGTGTACAAGTAAAATTTGAGTGAGGGCAAGTAAAATTAATTTTCACCTGCCACATGTGGCAAGTAAATTTTTCAAAACATTTCAACCCCTGAACTCCAGACTTGATCTTTGTCCCCGAGCCGTCAGATGAGACACTGATGTCATGTTGACCTCGAATAGGCTTGTCTTTGTATGCCAGGGGTAGAGAGTCCTGCTTGACTGTACCACTTGGGGGAATTCTAGGAGATGCTGGAGTAGACATGCTTTTCAATGGCGAGCCAAGAAGATCTTCGTTGAACTTGAGGTCGCCAACAAGAGCGAACTCCGATAGTCTTCTCTCGTCCACAGATAAACTGGAATCCGTCGATGTCTGTAGGAGATACATCTCGCCGGGGCGTAATTTCGCCAGGCATTATCGTCCCAATTCAAACAATCCAAACAGGTGACCTGCCGGTAGCATAGATATCCCTTGTACGAGAAGCAGGTCGAATGAGAATCCAAAATAGACCAAGAATGCCGACAGGAATGGCAACGTTTGGAATTTTGAGGGAATGTTTGAACAGACATATCTAATATAAATCTGCTAGTAGTTAACTTCAGAAAATAACCCTAGGTTACGTCCAAAACTAGATCTAACAGGAACTCCTTTCAAACGTGTGTACACACGGCAACTTGCAGAAGGAAAAGAGGATGAATTCAAGAGGCGCATGTGCAGAGTAAACCAGCTGAGGCTCCAGTGGGTGAGAACTTTTATTCTGCAATTGGATCTCCAAAGGCATAGCAGTAGCAGGTGTAGATTTGAGCAATGAATTTATAATGTTAAACGTTAAACTATTTTGGGTCTTTATTTTTTCTTTGCAGTATCCAAATTCTGGAAAACTTCAGAAACTGCAAAATTCAGGAAAACCAGGTACATGAAGCACTGGTTCAATGTATTATTCAATGATACAGATTAAAAAATTACCATGCCATGACAATTTTGAATGGGAAACAACACAACTGATGATCACATGCATTGAAAGAATGAAAAAGATGCAGATTGATGCAAAGACGACATTCAGGTACCTAAAATATGGATTAAATTCTCTTATGTTGGTCCTCCAGGAGAAAGACTAATTAGATGAAATTGAGGTAAAATCCCCAAACTTCTCACAAAGCCAGTGAAATTCATTGATCACTGACATGACTGGATAACCACTCAAGTCAGTACTATTATCAACATCAAATTAGAATTTAGATTTAGATTTACCTCCATTAGAATTTAGAAGTGAAGTTGTTTACCAATTACCTGTCCTGGGTGCACTAGTTACATCGGAAATACTGAGCATTGTCTTGAAACATGACTGAAGGAACATAGTAAAGGCAATAGTGAAATCCATTCTCATATATGTTCAATTGTGAGTACTTTCAGTATATCAAAAACTTACTCGATTTACCAAATAGATTAGAAGGTATGCCATATAGCCCACTGTCCTCAGTTTTATTGTCCAACACTAAAGTTATTGATTCTGCATATCACTGGAATGTATTGTTGTTTAAGGAAGTGCAGCTATTCGGTGATCAAATCCTAAGCTAAACAGCGGTGTGAAAGCTTCGCAAGAGTTCTTTTTTATTATGTATTACCCTCAGGCCCATGTGCCACTCATGTTTATCTTTTAATTGACTATTGCCATGTTATAAATTGTGCATCGAACCATTTCAGTCTTTGTTAGTTATTTTCTCTTTTTCATATATAACATGTATAAAAGCCTGTGACTAATGTTTGTTCACATCCTGATGATGACAAATAAAATTTGTCGAAATATTGAGACTGTCACCATGCGTTTACTAAGTTCCTTTGCTTCTGCAATATGCATTGTACCTTCTCTTCGATGCTGTTATTGAGGAGGTCTGGATACAGCCAGCCAATCATTTTCTTCACATCTCCGAAACTTTGAAACAGCAGAAAAACCAACAGAAGGAAATACAACACACTGATTCCTGTGAGAGAGAACATCAACAATGTGATTATACTGACACATATAGCATGTACATGGTCATGGTAGTAAAACACAAACACCAGTCCAAACAAGGGGAATAACTCTACCTACCAATGTAGGGACAGACAATTCTTGGCACTTAGCGTATTGTGCAGTTATCAAGGTCAGCTCGATTTAACATGGAATCAACTCAACTGACAATGAGGATAATGAGAAAAAGTTATGTAAAATATAGGACTTTGATTTAATACAATACAAGTGACTACATCATTTCTCTTAATATGGCAGGTGGGTTGGCATGGAATAGAGGCCATCAGCCAGTAACCAATATAAAGCCTGCACATCTTTGATGCATTTTGAACTTCAAATGGATCCCTGCAGTTAAACATGTTAAATGATGTGGCGTGTCTATGTTAGTCCTTTGAAGATAATTAATATACATTTTACCAAGACTATACCCCCAGTAGTTCGAACTGAGAAAGTATAGAAATTGAGAAAAATATAATTCAAAGAATATAGTTAGGTTTCAGAATTCTTCAGCGAGTATGAACAATTATATTCACAAAAATGATCTCCTAGTTAATCAGCTGTGGTGAGAAAATTCAGCAGCCATTTTTTTGTTCCCACTTTGAGTGGACTGGACAAGACTATTGAACCATCAGAATAATAAAACCAAATATTCTACACTACTGTAACCATGGTTACTGCTTTCAAAGATATGATTCCAAAATATGAGGCAACCAACAGTTTGGATATTGACAGCAGTAGCAAATTATTTCAACTGATGGAAGAATTGATACCCTGTGAAACAACATTTTAATATTTCTAGGCATTTAAAACTTTAAAGGCTCAGTTTTCTTGAGTTATTCTTGGAAAAGTTTTCCGACTTCACATCTTATCTAAAATGAGAAGAAATATAAATATACCAGGATATCAACCTTTTTTCTGTGCTATTTTGAGACAAAACACGCTACTACCTGGTGCATCACACTGTGAAGTCCTGTTGTGAACAGAATTTTATTGAAGTGACTACATTGAATATACGATACCATGCATGGCTATCAGCTAATCATATGGACATATTTGTACTCAGCATTGATGATCAGCATAAACCATGTAAACAGAGTATTGGTAATCCTACGAAAACCTGAAAGCACTACCCCAACATAATTTATGGGACTGCAACAGATTCCATGGATTCTGTACAAACTTTTAACAATCTGTAGAACAACCATTCTGAGAAAACCTCGCCTTGCGGGGTCATCCGCCGAAGCTGCAGCAGTAAATGTAAATGTAGAGCAAACAATAACGTTTGATATAGATGATGTGATACAGACAATAATGTCTGGAACAGATTATCT
The DNA here is from genome assembly GCA_036873755.1 of Hanleya hanleyi. NCBI lineage: Eukaryota > Metazoa > Mollusca > Polyplacophora > Lepidopleurida > Hanleyidae > Hanleya > Hanleya hanleyi. The sequence goes on from JAVTVY010051205.1 coordinate 134,587, forward strand.
GGTACAGACAATCACATCAGTCCCTTGTGGGATTACTGCCAGATAGGTCCATCTCGTGTAGGATGGATAGGTCAGTCTCATGTGAGAATACTGCTGCATAGGCCAGTCCCGTGTAGGATTACTGCTGGATAGGCCAGTCCCATATGGGATTACTGCTGGATAGTTGAGTCCCATATGGGATTTCTGCTGCATAGGTCAGTCCCATGTGGCATTACTGCTGGATAGGTCTGACCAAGGGAAACATCATCATGAAACATGTGACGTCCACAAAGTTTTATAATCATCCCACGAAACGTTCAGCAAACTTTCCATGTGTCACAGATCTACATGTAAGTTTTTGCCCAACAAAAACATTATCAACTAGACATTGTTGGTACAATGACGCGGTCTTTCCCTTCTTACTGCAAATGAGTAAATACATGGTCGCATGCCGCTTTGATCGCGACCATTGTTTTGGTCGCTTTACACGCTCAGATACGTTTTTTTCACATTGCTTGTTACTACCTTATAGTTTTTTATTGTGTTTTTCTTCTAACAAACTTGCCTATATTGGTAAGCGGCAACTGAGGAACACATTTTTGAGCTTTATTTGGGCCCTAGACGGCTCCTTCATCGATCCGAAAATGTTAGTACGTTGAAATGTGTATAAAAAATTGTCCCTGGAGTCCAAACAATGGCTTGAATGGAGAAAGTTAAAGGTGAAATGCAAAGGTTTTCATATTTCCCTATTTATATTCTTCGCGGGCTAGTTAATGATGGAAATATCAGCCCAAATACTCTGTTTGGTTTTATTTGAAGTATTTTGTCTTCTGGTAGCTTTTGAAAAGTGCTTCAAAGTTGGCATCTCAAGCACGGCCGGTTTCAGAAATGAAATCCGCATCGCTTATCTGCTCTTGTTTGACGTTCGTTTGTGAGGTCACATCAGACCATCTGACTGGGCGTCAATACTTGTAACATTCAGTCTCCGGGCGGCTGGTCTGACGTGACGTCACAATCAAGGAAAGATAAGCGATGACGTTTTGCAAATCTGAATTCTACTATGCTAGGGGTACCAACTTTTAAAAAGATTCTAGCAGACAGGATAATTCGAATTAAACCAAGTGAAGTAGATAGACTGGTATTTCTATCACTATTCAACCTATATAAAATGTGAAAAGGAGAATCTAAAAACCTTTGCATTTCACCTTTAAGCTTGATTTTTGGTCGCCTGGAGACTGTGCTTCTCACAGACTGTTTTTCTGCCCGACAAAATGACCCCAAATATCGATGGTCATGTGACATGAAGCAAAATTGGTTCCGTAGTTGCATTTGTACCAGGAAATACGGAATCATTATCAACGAAAGAACTCATTCTTGGAAGTACCAGGCAACAAATTAGAAGTCCGTATCTATTGCGGTTCAAGAGTTATATGGTTTCCAAAAATGAGCCAGCCCCGTGATGTAACACGACATTAATTTTATTGCTTACACGGGATGCCTCGAGTGCTACAGCCGAATCGCTATAGCGAAATTGACAGCGACCATTGAATAGATGAAATCAACAAATGACCACAAACAGGGCGAGAGAATCATTTAGCGGCTTAATAGTTAGGGAAAATTGTTTTTTTTAATATCTCTACACCTATCAAAGCTACTTTCCTGAAATTTCAAAGGCAAATACATATATATATTCTCTCAATGTCCTGTGAATATGGCGTGGATTGGAGTTGTAGTTTCGCCATGGCATCAAAAAAGTGAAATTTTCAAATTTTGTCAAATATCTCCTATACTTTCAGGTACCTTTTTTCCTGTTCTAGTTCTTTTCTGTGACGTCATGTAATGACCTACATTTATATGCAAATTTCAAGACCAGGTGAGGAATAGTTTTCTCATCACAGTCCTTCAAGGGTGAAAATGTAAAGGGCCATCACTCTGGAACCAAGGTCAAGGTCAGGTTGAAAATTCAGTGACGTCATACCTGTATCATGGGCTACAAATGTACTAAATTACAGATTCCTGCATGTTGTAGTTTTTGAGAAAAATGCGAACAATGTTTTTTACATTGTGCGATATTCAAGGTCAAGGTCACATCGGATCGTTTTATAAGTAGCACCAAACAAAAGACAATATTGTGCCCACTATTGTCTCATTGTTTTGTAATTGTCAGTGCGTTAGTTTTTCAGAAAATGGAAGCCGTATTTTCAATATTTGGATGCTTACCACTTCAACGGTCAAGGTCAAGGCCGAGATCTGAGACAAGTGGTGACCTTGTGATATGATGTAGGTCACGTGACCTTATTTTCAGGCTGATCGCATTAGCCGTTCAAGATTTCACCACCTAACTTTGCACTCATACAGAGACGCTCCTGGAGGTCAAAGGTCAAATTTAAGGTCACATTCTTTTCGATCATTGAAGTGTTCATTGATATTAGGAGTATCAATGCCGTAGCCTATTTCCTTATAAAATACCGGGTTTTGAAAAAGATTAAAAGGGAGATAACTACTTTTTCTTGTTGCGTAACAATTAAAAAATATAACTACAGCATGACCATATGTAACACTTATACCAACCATCAACTTTCTTTTAGGTATGTTCTTTAGTTTTGGCTGTACACAGCCCACACGAAAAACAGCACCAGGGGTGAGAACTCAAAAACCGCTTGTTTGACCTACTTATTTTATTGGTTATTTTGTTGGGTGTATCTGCAAACTTTCACATTTTAAATTTCAGCGGCATCGCCTTATGCGTTTGGTCAATATTCGCAAAATGGTGTTTTTATCAGAAAAGCCCATACCGGTAGCTCAATAGGTCAAGGTCAAGGTCAAAATTGAATACCTGTACCAGAAAGTACAGCCTCGTATCTACAAAGGTGCCAAATATCTAAGCTGTATATCAAGCCGTTTAGCCGCTATTACAAAAGTAGAATAATAATAATAATAATCCGTAGAATAACAAAAGATCTTTCCATTTGTAATGGAAAGACCTAATGTAATGAGAACATACAAAGTCTAAACTGTGATAATTACGACAAAAATTCATATTTAATGTCATATTTCTTAAATAGCACATGCACATCCTCGGATCACACTGAACTTGGGTAGCAAGTGTCAAACTCGTCCAATGATAGCTGACAGCTTCAGCAAACTACATTATCATTGGCAGATTACTAAGACAAAAACCCTCAAAATTTGAACAAAAATTAATATTTCATCTACTAACTAGCACAGGGACTCCGTCATCCTCTAATCATATGAAATATGTGTACCAAGTTTCATAATCATCCAATGACAACTGCAGCAGCTAAATGCAAAACTCTATCATAGGGATTTTTACATTGGAGCACCCCAGTGGAAAGTCCACCCCCCATATTCTTTTTTGTTTATTTTTTTTATATATATTTTTTCTATATTTTCTAGATTTTTTTTTAATTTGCTAAACCAAAAACCTTATTATTTCCAGGCCGACATCCTCCCCCCCCCCTTCATAATATCTCCCCTTTACTTCGTAAAACGAGATAAATATGATAGCTTCATATTCCCATGGATTCCCGCAAAGTTTGATTGTAAGAATCTATTAGGATTTCCATAAATTTCAATTTCTTGAACTTGGTGTAGTTGAATAACCCGAATAGACCAGGTACAATGTACATGTATCTGGAAGATGTGGATTGTCTGGCCTCGCCCCTTAACTACCATTCATATTGTCTAAACTGGCAGGAACAGTACCACCCAGCCCCACAGATGTGAACCAATCACATTTAGCTGTAAATGAACGAGTCGAGGTTTTGCACTCAACACCTGATCAAACTGTGACAGTCATGACAGACAGTGGCTAAATATAGACCTACTGCTGATGGCAGGAAGCTTATATTGTCCACAGACATGGTAATACCTCTAATCATTCCAATCACCCTTTGGATTAAAATTAAAATTCAATCATCTTCAATTTCATTCTAATATATTTGATCACTAAAAACAATAAAATAACAAGGAAATAATGGATTATCTGCATGATTCTAACAAATTAACTAAGAGTGATTGAATTTTCCGAGGATTTAATTTAGACTACACTAAACTTGTAGGATGAAACTTACCAAATACCATTCGCCATATTGCTGGGTGTGGTCTTGTGAACGGCCCTTAATACAAATACAAATATATTAGGATTACATTTACAGCGCCTGATTGGCTTACAGTCTGATTGACAGATCTATACGCTAAAACAACTATTTTGCATATCGGTATTAAAATTGTACAGGCAGGGTGTGAAATAGAAGCCAGACATCAGACATGTATCAGAATTTGGCCTGGTCTTTATCAAAACTGAAAGTGAAAGTGCTTAAATATAAGTGAAATGCAAAGATTTTTATCTTACATGTACTTCCATCCAAAGGAGAATTCATGTACATGTAGTCACTTCAGCTCTGACTCTGGGTATTCCCACTCAGATGATCCAGTCATCACTCACAAATTAGCATGATTAGCACTACAGACAATATACCCCAAATTTTATCCAATGATATGGCTGAAATTTTGATGTCTCTGAACTAGTTTTCATGACATACATATTTGATTGGATAACAAACCAAGCATATAGAGTAACTATATCGAATGGTTCAAGGGATACAATATTTATCAAAAATAATCAATTGTCACTGTTTACATATTGATAGACATGATACAACATGGAAACATACCATTCGGAAAGGCGAGAACACTGATGATCATAAAAAAGAAGACAGTACAACAGAAGCCGCTCCAAATATTATCCTCGACGCTGTCATTCTCTCTACAAGATAAAACAAATAACATGGTGAAATACATCAGATTAAGTACATTGTACATATTACATGTACACTGTTTCTGACTCCGGCTAACTTCAAAATGACAAACAGTGGTAGAGCAAGTGTATTCACTGCTGAACTGGTCATACCATACTCAAAGAAAGTCTTACTTTACTTTTTTTAATTATTAAAGGCGGAATACAAAAGGTTTTTAGATTCTCCATTTTATATTTTAAATGTTGGATAACCATAGAAATATTGGTCAAGAATATCCAATTCACATATGCAATTTCACCGACATAACTTTTCGGTGTTACAGGAGTTTTTGGACATTCCTTCATTCTACCCACAGAAATCCCGTCCCTGCTCCCCTCCAGCAGTCCCATCATGAAATACTTTGTCCTGGTATATATATATATATATATATATGTATAGCAAACAAATCATGATACTAGTGGTATTAACATCGATGTCTTGCAATATGTCACACCAAAATCAGAGGTATAACACCTAGAATACAACTGTTTGACTTCAATAATGTTAATTTATTTGACATTTAAACTTTAATTGTATATTGTCTGTCTTATCTTACATAATTACAAGTAAATTAATAAATCCATGCAAAAAAAATTGAATACAGGTTGATTTTATCAATTAAAAATGGACAAAAACATAGTTTTGGGTGCAAATTGATACATATATGCAAATGATATGCAAATTAGGAGCTTACAAATACTATAAACCAATCAGGATACTTAAAGCAATATTTTAAAAAAGTGACACTTGAAGTACATGTGTTCCAAAAATTATGAAAATTGAGCGAATATTTAACGATATCCATCGTTTCAAAGCTGAAATTCCTTTGTGCCATGGGATTTTGGCATTTCCCATAGGCCCCATGTTAATGACATGTCCCCCAAAAATCGTCATTTCCGGAACTTTAAACTGTTTGACATCAGCGAATACTGGACGGATTTTCATTCTGTAAAGTTTTTTCTTCTTCTACAGGTCCTGGCTTTCAAATGAGGTATAAATTGTATGTGTGTGATGAAAAATTTTTTTTGGTGTAAAATGCCTAATGTATGCATGTACAATGTCAATAGGTGATCTAACTTCACTATAATCTCAACATGTCTACATAATGGAAGACTTAGATTATGATTTATTTTGTTAATATCATAATTGCAGCCTAATACAAATGACAGTCCACCTATTTTATCAAAACATAATTTGTGATAATTTTCCAGGGGCTGTCAGTCCCACTAAGTAAATGAATGAACGCACGTGTGGGTTTTGTCGGAAACCTTTATATCACATACACCAAACCACAAATAATGGTTCCCTACTTTGGCAGGGTTGCATTATACATTGACGGGTAATTTTCATAATGTTCTCACCGTGTAAAAGCTGTATACAGCAGCCCCAGTATTGAAACCGTCAACAGAGTAACCGTGTGTGGTTTATAGAAGAACTCAAGCGATATATCATCCACTGGGTGTTCATTGATAGCTTGAAAATGCTTCTTTTCTGCAACGATCGAATTTCGATCTCGCTCCATGCCCTCCATATTTAATGTATTCTCGTCTCAGCTTCTTTTCCATCAGCTTAAAATGACCGGCACGGAGAATGTAATTTCCCAAAGGGGAGATAACTTCAGTGGAAATATGGCGAGTAGAGGTCGGTTCCACATTCCCACTGCTTCTCAAATGCAGTCTTTTGATGAAAACAAACCAAAAGTGAAGTCACTTTTTCGCCAGAAAACAGACTTACAACACAGAAAAGCCGATTCGGGTAAAACACTTGGACAATTCAAGCGTGGGACGGACCATGCAGAGAAAACGATTCATGTGCTAGAGACAACAACAACACCACCAACAGCAACGAAAAAATTGCTGCCACCAGTAACAGCGACTGTGTCATCAAGTGCTGATGACTCGGAATCTAAAGGGCTGGTGCTCAAGGACGGTCCACTCCAACCCTTGATGAAATCGACAAAATCTAACTGTATATCAGTGAATCCAAGACAAAGAGGAAACCCAATTCTAAAACATATTCGGAACATTCCCTGGGAGTTTGGTGATATCACTGGTGATTACGAAATGGGAAATGCAGCATGTGCTTTATATCTCAGCATCCGCTACCACCAGCTGAACCCAAACTATATTCATGACCGGCTAAAGAAGCTGGGAAGAAGCTATGACCTACGGGTGATGCTGGTTCAAATTGATGTCAAAGATCCACATTTCGCCTTGAAAGAACTGGCCAAGATTTGTATTCTGGCAGACTGTACATTAGTGCTAGCCTTCAGTCCAGAAGAAGCCGGTCGATACTTGGAGACTTACAAAATCTATGAGCATAAACCTCCTGATGCTATCATGGAAAAGACAGAGAAAAACTTCCTTGCAATGTTCACCGATTGTCTGACTACGGTGAAATCCGTGAACAAGACTGATTGTATGACAGTGCTAACAAGCTTTGGGTCTTTTGAAGAGATAAGCAAAGTTAGCAGTGAAGATTTGTCACTATGTCCTGGGTTTGGACCCCAGAAGGCTCAGCGTTTATACAATGTTCTACATGAACCGTTTATAAAGGAGGTCAAAAGAAAAACTGAATGTACAAGTACATCATCATCAAGTACAAGTGCCTCCAACAGTCCTCAAAAAAAAACAAAGAAGGCAACACCCAGTGCAAAGAAGACATCATAGATTCCCAATAAGAGTTTAAAATAATGAAGTCTTGGCAAGACTGACTTTATATTATAGATTCAATTGTAGTCCAGCCTTGCTGATGTTCAGACAAACATTATTGACCAGACCAAATAATGGAGTTCTTCATTAGCATGATTAGTAGCTCGATTACTGTAGCATATTTCCAAATTCAACCAGTTTTTGGAAACTTAAGGGCGATTTACAGGGCTTTATATTACGCTAATTTGGGCACACCATCTATTAGATTACGCTAATGTGCCCAAATTAAAAATACATGTAAGATGGAAATTGCTGAAAAAGTTAAAAAAGTAACTTTTATTTAATTTCCTGTTGAATACTTGCCAACAAACTACATATTTTGTACATTTTTAGAATTCTTTCTCTCCCCAAACTTCGTATAATTTGGGCATATTTAATTTGGGCACACCCTTAAAAGATGTGAACAACATGTAATATAAAGCCCTGATTTATACCCGTTCCCACCCCTATCAGTCTTTTCACGATTTCTTCCCAATGGCTTGGAGTATGGTCATGAAAATTCACCCATTTGTTGATCTAGGCACGAGGAAGATATTGAAAGAACTAAAATGAAAATAATAATTTCATATTTACATTTATTTTGTACATATATTGAGTCAAAGGGAATGTCAATCATGCTTAGCCCTGTTAAGTACAAGAACCCCAAATGCAGCCTCAATTTAATTGATGTAGACTACATGTATCAATCAATATAACAGGAGTGATATCAATTGAAAAATAAAGAAATATGAAATGAAAAATTAATGTTGAAAGTGATTTGTTTAATATTTTCACCTGTAGTGTAGTTACTACATGGTGAAAATAGTGGTCTGGACAGTTCTACTGTTTGCGTGACACTTCTAGATCAATTTGACACTACATTTGAGATTTTTATACTTATCGGACTAAAATTACGTACAAGTAAATAGAAATTATATTAAAATTATTTTTTGTCATTTTTCTTCTTTCAATATCTTTCTCTTGTCTAGATTGACTATTGAGTGCATTTTCATGACCATACTCCAAGCCATTGGGAAGAAATCACAAGGGGTGAGAAAACTGAATGAAATTTTCTGGTATAAATTCCCTTCAAAAATAATTATTGGGCATGCAAGATTTGATTGACTCATCAGCATGTACTGCATTTTGATCATAGTTGAACAGTCTTGTCTTAAACAACAGCCTATGAACTGATCATGAGGGAGACTGATGGGTCATTCCATGAAATGGGGTCACCACTAAGCACTCAAATTTAAAACCAGTGAATTTCGTAAAATATTACACTAATTTAAAAGACAATATTCCTATTTATTGCCAGATACAAGTAGATATACATAAGATAACATCTTAGTTATATGTACACCCATTACTTTTGGACGACCATCTGTGTCAGCATATGAGGACACCCACACACCCCAAAAATGTCACATTGCAAACATTGCAGACATTGATGCTTTTGTTTGCACTGTGTGCATGAATTGGTAATACATTTGACCAATTATAAAACAACTTAAAGTATCGATCTGGCTCTTGTCTTTCAATTTATTTCAGTTTATTTCATATCAGTCACCCTTAAATGCAGGTTCGGGATGCATGAAACCCTTAAAATTCAGGTAGCGCGTGTAACGCATGGTGTCATCTTTTGTTACTTACCTTACCTCTTACCTGTCGCCAAGAAATGGTCATTCAGTGGTCATTCAAACTATTCTTGAGCCGGGCTAATCTTGTCTATTATCGATCCAAATATGACAGGATTTTGATGTATCCTTGATAGCTGTAGTTGGAATATACTTTTATGTCTCGCTTTCGTGTCCACTTTCATGTGGTTACACGCACCACCCTCGGCCTGCATTTTACTTATTTTTTTTTGGCATGAATTAAAATGTGCAGCAATAGAACCCAATATTTGTGACATGGCTGGTCGAGCCACTTTTAGAGCAGGGACCATATTGATGACACAGTTGTATAAAATAGCGGGGAAGTAGTATCGTGTAAACACGTCCCCGGACGAATGAACAGGTCAGTACATGCATTCCTATCATTCAAATGACATGACCACAGGCCCCTAGCAGGGTTCGTCTTGGTCACGAGAATCTCGGAGTTGCATGCCTTGGAGAGACTATCTTTGACATGGACGAATCTGGGTCCGGCCTATCCCAGAGTTCCTGAGTGACCAAGAGCAAGTCCGCACAACCGAGATCCTGTCCACAGCGATAGATTCCGGCCTAAATATTTTGTGGGTTTCCTGGATGATGACAGATTGTTTTGGTTCATGAGAGGGATGTCATTACATACAACGTATCGTTCCCGCGAGAGGTTCTTGACGTCTACTATTCTTGTCACTACAACATCAGCGCATCAGCGGAAATTACTAAGAACACAATTGCTGCCTGGCCGCAAGACAATCCATTGGGCCTACCTGTCAGCCATGGACGCTCCTCCATTAAACGCTTCCGCCCAATCGCACGATATCAGAGCATTTGCCAAGCCCTAGTCGCTCTTGAAGAACTTGTCGATAACCGATGTAATAGAAGCTTTTGCTTCGACTCTTATCTCAGAGTTCAGACAGCCAGTAGTTTCAGCCCAGCATGTAATGCATTACTTGGTGACATATGTGAGATGTGGGAAAAATTGACGTCTGGCGACTAAAAACCATATGGCTTCATAGGACCCATCCCTCGGCCGCTCACATGCAGACTAGAATACGAATGATTCTAAATCTAAGACCTATTATTGGTATCTCAGTCGAGCTTTTATTGCAGCTGTCCATGTGGAAATTATGAAATAACCACTCACAGCCCCTTAAACCGGCTTAATCGGAATCAGATACGCTAGTTCAGGGGCTGTGATCGCAAATCAGCTCAATTAAGTAACTCATCTGATATTGGATGAGCATCGAGAACGTCTGATGGAGCAAAGCAAAGCAAAAACCCAGCAAAGAAGAGCGTGCAGCACCGCGAGCAAGAACATATATCCAGATTTTCGGTGAGCATGATCAGCGGTTCCATTTTGAAGATAGAGGTATTTCAAGGAGCAAGTAAGAAATTGACTACAGTCTGTTCATCTGTTTTATTAGCCCACCATCATCAGATGGTGGGCTGTTCAAATCACTTTTCGTCCGTGGTCCGTCGTCCGTCCGTCAGTCAGTCAGTCCGTCCGTCCGTAAACAATTCTTGTTACTGCGATTTCTCAGGAACTACTGCATGGATCTTTTTCAAATTTGGTACACAGGTTCCCCTCGGGGTCTAGTTGTGCAAGAAACATTTTCTGGTCCGATTCGAAAATCCAATATGGCCACCAGGCAGCCATCTTGGATTTCCCCATGAAAACTTGTTACCGCGATTTCTCAGGAACTACTGCATGGATCTTTTTCAAATTTGGTACACAGTTTCCCCTTGGGATCTAGTTGTGCAAGAACCCTTTTCTGGTCCGATTCGAAAATCCAATATGGCCACCAGGCAGCCATCTTGGATTTCCCCATGAAACATTTTTACCGCGATTTCTCAGGAACTACTGCATGGATCTTTCTCAAATTTGGTACACAGATTCTCCTTAGGGTCTAGTTTTGCAAGATACCTTTTTCGGTCCCAATCGAAAATCCAATATGGCCAGAAGGTGGCCATCTTGGATTTCCCCATGAAACCTTGTTATTGCGATTTCTCAAAAACTACTGCATGGATCTTTCTCAAATTTGATACACGGGTTCGCCTTGGGGTCTAGTTGTGCAAGATGCCTTTTCTGGTCCGATTCGAAAATCCAATCTGGCTACCAAGCAGCCATCTTGGATTTCCCCAAGAAACTTTGTTATCGTCATTTCTCAGGAAGTACCTCATGGATCTTTCTCAAATTTGGTACACAGGTTCACCTTATGTTCTAGTTGTGCAAGATACCTTTTTCGGTTCAAATTGAAAATCCAATATGGCCACCAGGCGGCCATCTTAGATTTCCCCATGAAACTTTATCGTGATTTCTCAGGAAGTACTGCCTGGATCTTTCCTAAATTTGGTAGACAGGTTGCCCTTGTGGTCCAGTTGTGCAACATACCTTTCTGGTCCGATTCCTAAATCCAATATGTCCATCAGTCGGCCATCTTGGATTTCCCCATGAAACTTTGTTATTGCGATTTCTCAGGAACTACTGCATAGATCTTTATCAAATTTGGTACACAGGTTCCCCTTGTCGCCTAGTTGTGCAAGATACCTTTTCTGGTCCGATTTGAAAATCCAATATGGCCACCAGGCGCCCATCTTGGATTTCCCAATGAAACTTTGTTATCGTGATTTCTCAAGAAGTACTGCATGGATCTTCCTCAAATTTGGTACACAGATTCCCCTTGTGGCCCAGTTGTGCAAGATACCTTTTTTGGTCAGATTCGAAAATCCAATATGGTTGCCAGTTGGCCATCTTGATTTTCCCCTTGAAACACTGTTATCTTGAATTCTCAGAAAATATTTCATGGATCTTTCTGAAATTTGGTACACAGGTCCCAGATGGGGCCTAGTTGTGCAAGATAGCTTTATTGGTCCGATTCGAAAATCCAATTAATACGGTATTCCCGAGTTGTGACCTTGCATCACAAGAGTCGGTGGATCAAACGGTGGGGCATATTCTATATATTGACTATAGAGAATATCCATATCTTCACCTTCCATATCAAGGAGTTCAAATAATTCGGAATTAAAATGTATTTAGTCCATGCAGTTGCAAGTGAACTGCCCCACCCTTTCGTCTGCCGGCGGGTCAGCTACATGAGGGACGTCACTCTTGTGACACAATGTCACAACTCGACATCTGTAAACTACTGCATGTTTGGATCCATGGGAAATAATCAAGATTCAGACACTTTCAAATTCGAAGTTTCAACATTACTGCGCGGACCGGATGCCTTCAGTATTAAGTATTGTACCATCTTACTATTTTCGAGCATGGTATCTTAAAAGAGATATCTCAAACTAGTCCAGTAAACAGAACAGAATTAGCATTCGTTCCAAATTATAAAATCTTAAGTATGCCAAAGTGTCAAATTTTTCTTCGCTTCCAGTACCAAATGATGACACGTGCAAAAAAATAAATAAAATAAAAATACTACAAAACGAAGACGAAGGATCCTCCGTACATGTACATTCACTTTCAGGCTAACTTTGCTCATTTCTCTTGTACTATAACAACCGACATAAGTTCAGTTTCTAGAAATCTTGAAACTTCTGAAACTTAGAAAGATTATATCTTGGGTGTTTTCCAGTGTCCATTTCGATCTTTTTCGCTCAGACTCGAAATTCTGTAAACAAAATTACAAAGCACTTGCCTGTTCCTAGTAACAATGGACAAAAAGATCCTCTTGTCATTAGCTTACAATTATCGGACAATGGTGGGCGCCAAGATCCTTCAGGATCTCTCGTTGATAAACGGCCACAGTACGTAGAACCTTTGGCCGTTCTACTATATGTCTTCTTGGACACCCTACGCCTCTCAAAATGACATGGGAATTATAAAGAAATAATTGGATACACCAGATTCAAGATCAGAAAAAAGGACGTCCTCCGCTAGCTCATCGAGCAAGGGAACTACATGTACAAGGCCAGCGTTCCAACCTCCTCTTTTGGGAATCTGGCATCAGTGACAGCAGGTGAAGATTTTCAGCAACAAATATGAAACGTTTATAAGTACTGTTAGTATTTGTTATCAAATCAAACCTGCTATCACTCTTCATGTATCGAACTCCTTCTCCCCGCTCTGTGGTCTTGCCAGAATATCGCTCCTGGACACAGCATGCTTTGAAACTTGAGGGTTTGATCAGCTTTAAAGAATTATGTGTTGCCCTGAAGGAAACATAGTCTCGAAAAGAATGGGTTTCTGTTCTGGAAGGATCTTGGGGAATTTGTTTTACGGTCGCTCAATACGGCGTATACCAAAGTGAAATATTAATATGACAAGAGACGAGGAGTAATTACATGCCCGAGTCGGGCGACAAACCAAGAAATTATCTTCAACACTGTTACAAGTTGGCGTAATCGTGTACTGCGAATAGACTGAAAACAGTTCTAGACAAGTTAATCCTCGAAGACTAAAAGGCATTATTTCAAAACCGATATATAGCAGAAAATGTTAGAAGATATACTCGGCTTATGTAGACTTGAAAAGACATTTTATTCTGTTTCTTGGAACTTTATTGATGACGTTCTAAAATGCCATAACTTTGGTGACAGTACGCGGAAATGCATTAAAACATTTTATAATAATATTAGTATATGCGTGTCACAAAATAGCCACTTTTTGCCTTTCTTTAGAACACACGTGGATATAGGCAAGGCGACCATATCCCCTTACGTATTCCTATTATTTGCTGAAATACTAGTCTTAATGATACAGGCAGATAGACACATCGAATGTACAACGATTGAAAATGTAGAACAAGATAAAGCCATTACGCGAATGACACTCGCCTACTCCGTGAGACCTCCGTGCAGAGATCCCTAGACATTTGGACCACTAATTTCTTTGATAAACATTCAGAAGTCTGGGTTCTTTTATGATACACAAGGCTATTCTATGATGACTACAGCTGTTTTGCTGTGAAGCTGATTTAGTGGAGCAATATCGTGCACAAAACTAGCCGAATTGTGCACTTCGAGGTAAAAGCATGAAACTTGGCATGATATTAGCCAAAGATGTCCTGACCATTTTCTGATAAGGACCCACTCATTTTTTTCCAATATAGCCGCCAAATTCAAGATGGCCGCCAATATAATGGTCAAATAGAGCAATATGATAATAATACTGTTTATTGTTTTAGTCGAGGTCATGAAACTTGCAGCGACGCTTGTTATTAATGCTCTAGTCCGTTTTCAAGAAAGATCTGTAAAATTATTTTCCAAGGTGGCCGCCAAATTCAAAATGGCGGCCATGATAATGGTCAAGTTAGTGGTAAATCATCATATAATGCGTAAAAGATTATGTCTGTATTGTGCACTTAATGTATTGTGCTGAAGCCAAGCAAATAATTCCTGCTACGAATAAACTTTATCTTTCACGGTAAAATGACAGTCGTATTCAAGATGGCTGCCAAAAGAAACGCATTTTAATATGAAAAAAAAAGTTCAAAGACCACTTTCTGGATCTTGGAGCAACGTCTGTCCTCGGAAACATAGTAAGAATTCAAGCTTTGGTCCTCATCTTACGGTTTATATGTGTACACACGCCCGCACACGCACACACACACACACACTCACACGCGCGCGCGGGCACTCACTCACCATCGTTAGTGCGTCCATGCCTTAAGATGGGGACTGGGCACGCCCCACGGGCAATTTGGACCACGGATGGTCCATTTCTACGCCAAACACCTTCCTTCACACGCCCAAAATGCCCACTTTGGATACTACTCCTATTGATGACATCACCACTGATGTCACAGATGACGTGGACATCCCTCAGGTCGTGGGCTACACACCAAGGACTTCACAATGACACCTCATACGACGCATTCGAACCAAGAATGGTCCTTCAATCGCTCAAACACACTCCCACGCACGCCCTGAATGACATCTTGATGTTACTCTGCCCAACTGAGCATGCGTAGCGCAATGCGACTTCCAACAAAAACCGTACCATTCGTTGTCTACATGCAGACAGCTACAGGATGACACACAACACGGTCCATTCGGACCACGGATGGTCCATCTCTACCCCACAAACCTCCCTTCACACCCCCAAAATGCCCACTTTGGCTACTTCTCCTACGGATGACCTCACCGATGACGTCACAGACGACGTGAACATCCCTCAAGTCGTGGTCTACACACCGTGGGCTTCACTTTGACTCCTCACACGACGCATTCGGACCAAGAATCGTCCCTCAATCGCTCAAATATACCCAGGCGCACCTCCAGAATGACCACTTTACTTACTACACCTCAACTGCCCATGCGCAGATTGGCGCGACTTCCAATCAAAAACATGCCAATCTGACTCAATTCCACGAAAGGTTCACTAGGATACCCCAACCGGTCCATTTGGATCAAATATGGGTCCCTTGATTGCCCAAATATGTCATTTCCCAGGTCCAAAATGACATATTTCGTTATTACTGCCCAACTGCGCATGCGTAGCACAATGCGACTTCCAACAAATACCATACCATTCGTCGTTTACAGGCAGAGAGCTACAAGTTGACACACCACACGGCCCATTCGGACCACGAATGGACCATCTCTACCCCAGACACCTTGGCTACTACTCCTACTGATGACGTCATCAATGACATCACAGATGACGTGGACATCCCTCAAGTCGAAGTCAACACCCCGAAACATTAAATGGAAAATGACGGAGACACCAATAGTTAGCATCATGCCAAGTTTTAGGCTTCTGCCACAAATCAAACAATGAACTAAGGTAATTTCAGTATTTGGCCATTATTATGGCGGCCATCTTGAATTTGGCGGCCATGTTTGAAAAAAATTGTGTGGGTCCTTGTCAGGAATGGATCGGGTAATCATTGGCTACTACTATGCCAAGTTTCGTGCTTTTACCTCGAAGTGCACAATATTTTCACCATATTGCTCAACTAATTGGCGTAACAAGGGGATGGGAGGGGGAGATCGCACTCCGTTCTACTAGGACAACAGTATTTCTCCTGAAATAGCATTTACCCTACCATTAACCTCTTGCGAGTGTGAAAGGAGCTACTCCACATTTCGGAGGCTGCGAACTTGGTTGCGAGCGACGATGGGTACACAGAGGTTGTCCGCTCTAGTTCTGATGAACATTCATCGTGGTGTTCATGTAGATTATGATAAAACCGTGGACATTTTTATGAAGCTCCATCCAAGGAAGATCAATCTTCCAAATTTAATATTTCAGTAGGGTGCTCTGTAAATGCAATAAATACCGTAATATCGTATTTCAAGCACACTTTACGCAAACGGAGTTTTCATGTGCGTCGCTGTATGTGACTTCAAAAACACATGGCGAGATTCTGCTGGTGGACGTTTCGTCCCCGAGGCCCGCCCCCTGTACAGACCTTTTGGTCTTTGATATATGTTGGCATTTGTGGGAAGTTGATGCTGGGTCGACATCGGGCCTTACAGACTAGTCGTTTGTGTTAAATGCCGCCATTTTCATCTGACGACGATACAGCTCACCAATCCCCAGTGTGCGAGTTGTCGCAGAGAAACAGCTCACCAATTACCAATATACGAGTTGTCAGAGCATTTCCATCTTAGCTCTCTAGATTTGTATCTAATACCGCTTATGCCGGTGCTAGGGGCCGTGTGGTCATATCATCCAAGTTGCCACATGAACAGGTACAATAAAAGCGTACCTGAGATACAACACATATCACGAATCGTTAGATTCTTGGTATGTGCTTTAGAATAGGTTAACCGGAAGACGACACTGTGAAGTCATGTGGCTCTGCCAGTATGTCGGCACCTCTTCCCACTTCCCTTATATGTGTTGTAATTCAAATATGAAATTAATACATCACATTTAATACCCGAACACTTCCCTTATATGTGTTGCAATTGTAACCTATACAACTCATACATTCGAATGTTCTTTGAAGAATACAAAAACAGACATCAACAAAGGACAAGATTAAGACTTTATTCTTAAAAAATTTAAGAAACTTAAAACTGAACTGAGACAGTATATGTCCAACAGAACAATGGTCGGGCGGGAATAGCTGCCTCCACAATCATCATGTGTATATATCGACATAGATGCATGTAACTAATTGAATGCGAAGTACCCTTTTCACACTTGAAATATATGAGATGATACTGCTCACTTTTTTTTATTTTTCCTCAATCTATAGATAAAAGTCAGTCTGATAAATGCGGGGAAAACGGCTCATATCGCGACTGCGGTCGTTTGAGACCCTGGAGCCTTGGGGGCCTAAAGCGACCACTGGACCCCCGCACCCCCTTTGTCATTGGTTGGTTGTCACTGCTCCTGAACGGTCCACTGCCCCTGAAGGGTCCACTGCTCCTGAAGGGTCCGCTGCTCCTGAAGGGTCCACTGCTCTTGAAGGTTCCACGCATTAAAACTTATACTGAGAACGATTTCAGACCCGACTTCAGGTTGTCTCTGAAGATTCTCCTCCATATGAGACACGAGAAGCTGTTTGAAATAATATTGTATTTATTCTTTGACAGAAATTAATATACAGTCAAATGACAATCCAATGTCAATCGCAAAGTAGTTCCCAGTACACAATGAATCACACATGTGAAAGTTCTTAATTTAAAAAAAAACAGGTTTGCCCATGCTTAAATAGAGTCAAATAAACAAACTGCCGTACGTCACATAAACATTTATCCAATCATAACTTACTAGCAGTGATACCAGAATTCAAGCTCTATCAATTATCGATATAAACATGTTCAAGTAGTACTACAGTGTGAATAAATTTAGCCCACGTGAAGCAATTCGATAACTGTTGAAGCTCGAATTCTGGTATCACTGCCAGTAAGTTATGATTGGATAAGTGTTTAGGTGAAGTACGGTAGTTAATTAAAGCCAGCTGAGAATGACAAAGATCCGTTTCGAGATATCACTCCCAATTCGGAACGAATCTCCGATTTACCCTCAGAAAACTGTCAGTGGCCAGACATGGTCAGCTTTCGACCAAGCATCCTGTTTGAGGAAACAAATTGTATCTTTAGAACATGCACTGACAGGAAACGTGAGCTCTATTTTCGGTTAACTGGAAGATATAGCATATATGAATACTGTTCAGGAAGATACGCCTCGTATAATATTACCATAGTCTAATATGCATACACGTACTATACACTGAAAACGATCACCTGTCATGTAAGACTATTTAGATCTGCACCGGAAGCAGAAGTTTATGTTGACACGCCTTATTTCACAGGAGTAGTAAAGGCCTTGTGTCTTGAAGATCCTATTTGCGAGTTCATTATCGGCAATGTCCCTAACGTGTCGGATGACGTCCAAAAGTCAGAGAGCGAGACCAAAAAAATGAAACTGGAAATTCCTGATAATGTGGTTATTAGTAACGCTGCTGTGACGCGTAGTAAGAATTTCTTTCAGAGCAACAGACAGATACTAGTTTAGCGCATGCGCACAAAATTGCTGAAAGTGGCAAAAGTATTTCGAAAGCGACGGTTGAGATCAAATTCTTCATCGAAGATGAGCTACTCTATCGAAAAGTATCCTCGAATAATGACGGAAGTTCTTACGAGGCTCAATTAGTGGTTCCACTTAAATACCGTATTTTGGTTATGCAAATGGCGAAACCATCTTAGCTGGTCACATGGGCATTACTAAGACAAGTAGCCGAATACAGTCCCATTTTTATTGGCCAGGGATGCATGGCGATATAAGCCGCTATTGTCCGTCGTGTGATATTTGTCAGCGCACCATACCAAAAGGTAAAGTACGTAGAGCCCCACTTGAAAGGATGCCAATTATCACGACCCTATTTCATAGAGTTGCGATCGACATAATCGGACCTCAAGAACCAAAAGAGGCAATAAGTATATACTTAAAATGGTAGATATCCGATATCCACAAGCTGATCCGCTATCAAACATTGGCACCGTTACGCTTGCAGAGGCTATGGTAAGCATGCTGAGTAATGTAGGGATACCTAGAGATAGACGTACCCAGGTTACTTTGGAAAGCACTTTGGACGACGGCTGGATTATGAATGACGGACTAGACGCTTGTAATGATGAAAGAAGTTTAATGTCCATACAGAGTGTTCACACTACTCCATATCACGCCCAGTGCAATGGTGTGTGTTAATGTTGAAAAACATGACAGCAGAAACCAAATGAATGGGACCACATGATAGAACCACTTCTTTTCGCTTACAGAGAAGCTAATGTGGTAATACTTAGAGAGGGTTTGGGCTAAAAAGAGATTGGAAACGGGATAAGAATTACCTACGATTACGTTTTGGATGTAAGAAATCGCCTTCAACGGACTTGTGAGATTGCAAAACAAGAGTTAGCGAAAGCACAAGAAACTCAAAAATCGTATTTCGATGTAAAAGCTGTGCCGAGACAACTCAGAAAGGTGACCTAGCCCTGTTGTTACTTCCAACAGACAGTAACAAGCTGATTTGACGTAAAGCAACGCCGAGGAATAAACAATTACGTAATAGACGTCAACGGTGTGGATAAGGTATTCCATATTAACATGCTAAAAGAGTACTTGCAGAGGGCCATAATTAACACCTGCTTCAGTAGCTGTTACATTAGAACCTGAAGAGAAATTTGTGGAACCGGAAGTTGAAACACTGGATACTTCCGCTTTAGAGGATTCCCGACAGGTCAACGTCAATCCTACTTTGACTAACGAGCAATACAGAGAAATAGAGGGATTACTTCGAAAATATAATGATATATTTTATAATTTTCCTGGTTTAACTACATTGGTCAAGCATGACATACTTCTTACAGAAAATAATCCGATCAAGTCAAAACCATGCAATTTCACAAAATGAGGTCGACGATATATTAAGGTTGAATGTCAGTGAACCCTCAGACTGGGCATATTGCAGTCCCATTGTTATGGTGCAAAAGAAAGGCGGTGGTATTCGTCTATGTGCCGACATGAGACAGGTGAATAAAATTACTAGAAAAGATAGTGAGCCAATGTCGAACGCAGAAGCCATATTTGCAAAACTTTCGCCTGACAAATATTTTACCAAACTGGATTGTTGCAAGGGGTATTGGCAAATACCAATCGCCGAAAATGCAAAACAAATCACTGCTTTTAGTACCCCATCTGGTCACTGCCAATACCGTAGAATGCCGTTCGGTTTAGTGCGACATATAACCGAATGATGAGAAAAGTTCTCAAAGGTTTAGATGATGTCGATAGTTTTGTTGAAGATATTCTTATCCACACAAAAGACTGGCAATCAAATCTGAGGGTCTAACGACAGGTTTACGAAGCGCGAATATAACACTGAAACCATCAAAGTGTTTTGTGGGCTATACAGGCACTGATTTCCTTGGCCATAAGGTGGGAAATGGTGGGAAATGGTTTAACCCAAGCGGATAAAGTCGCTAAATTATGGAAGCCTTTCTCCCGCAAACTAAGAAACAGTTAAGATCGTTTCTCGGGTTATTTGGATACTACAGGCGGTTTTTACCAAACTTCGCGGGAAAAGCCACAGCTCTCATTGATCTTACTAAAAAAGGAATCCCGAATAAGTTGCCATGGAAATCTGAACACACCGAAGCATTCAACAGACGGAAAAAAGAAATGTGTCGCCAACCGATTCTAAAACTGACGGATTTGAATAATCGGTTTGTGTTGCGTGCGGACGAATCAGACCTCGGTTTAGGCGCGGTACTGTTGCAGGATCATGACGGTATGTTCTTTCCTGTTGCTTACTTGAGCCGGAAATTGCCCCCACGAGAAAGAAACTATTCCGTGGTGGAGCGAGAGTGCATGGCTATTTTATGAGCGGTTTTCAACCAAAGATTAATGTTGTGTGCTCTATCCCTTCAAAATTACTCGTTTGTATTAGACTCTATAAAAGTCGAGGGCAATGTTGGGGCGGATATTCTGAGTCGGGTATTGTGACCATTGAACTGTTGTTGTGCTGAACATTGATATGGACATACGTTTTGTAACATAGGATTGGTGATGTGTTATGAAAGAAATCAGGTTGTTGACTGGAACTACGGTTATTCTTAGATGGGGAATAATTGTCATATATGAGGTTGAATTGCCTGTTTCCTATTTTCGATTTGCCCATTGAAAATAAGCAGAAGCAACTACAATTTAAAATTGCTCACAATATTGTCCCCACAAGAAAGGATTTGACAGGCTTCCTCTCCAGATTGTCCCGAGTGTCAAAAAGTGGATGACATGTCGCATTATTTCCTGGACTGTTCCCAATCTGAAAACTTCATAGTTAAATATTTTGATTGGATTAAAACCTTGTTGATAGGCAATCATATTTGTTTGGTATTCCAGATACTGAGAAGAAATATTAACTTAATTACCTCAACATGCAAGCTAAAATCTTCACTTATAAGTGCAAAGTGAGAGAGAATGAGCAGAATTTCACTCATTTTCTGAACGATATCAAATTTACTCTGCGTGTTCTGCAAGAGATCTGTTAAACACAAGTTCATGGATACAATAATTGATCAGATCTTAGGCTTATTCTTGAAATGACTATCAAGTCCATCACTTCTGCTACCTGTTCAACATGCCACATTGTGAACAAATGTTTGATTGCATGTGATACGTGTAATTTATTTTATTATCATTTCTTCTTTGTTTAATAATTAAATACATTCCGCCCTGTTACTCCCAGGTCACGGGGGAAATATGAGGGCAAAGCTGTGAAATCGTGGTCAAATACACGAATAAATGCCCAGCGGTACTGTCCAGGGCTTAAAAAATTTTTTTTTAAAACACTAATGTCCATGTTATTTAATAGACCCAAAGAGACAGCCTGTGTCTTTTTCACATTGATTTTCTAGCCTGAAATAATACTAAACTCTCGAGAATTACCAGGTTTTCCGGGAACGATTCCTCCTTTCCGTCTAGCATTATCTGAGCATCATCTGCATACTGACGCATTATATATTCCGTACCATTTATACATGTAGTTTGGATTTTCGGGTTTTGTCTGACAAGTATGCTCAGAATTTCTGCGCATATAATGAAAAGATAATGTGAGAGAGGGTCTCCCTGCCTACAACCTCTTCTTGAACTCGATAGGATGCACGAATTTGCCCCATTATATAATATATTTACTCATCTTTTGATTGAATCCTAAATCAGAAGCAACAAGTTTCTTTAATAAACTGATGAGAGACAGTGTAAAAGTCTATAAGAAGTGAAACACCTGGAATAGTTTGCCGCTTAGACTCAAAAAGCAAATCATGAATAATTCAAATATTTTCTACTATAAATCGACCTTTAATGAATCCTTTTTGATCTTCATGTATTATGCAATATAGTACAGATATAAGCCGGTTCGCTATCCAGGCTGATGCCATTTGATAATATTCAGGAGAGAACTAGGTATCCAGTTCTTCAGATAGTGTATATCCTTATTGGGGTTTGGTAGGCAGACATCAATACCCTGGTTTTGTCTTATTGATAATTCTCCGCTATCAGTATCTCTCATTTATAGATCTAAGGATGAAATGACCTAAATCTTTCCAAAAAAAAATGAATTCTATACTGAAACCATCCAGACTCAAAGTTTGATTAAGCACTTCATATGTAATTTTTCCCTCTAACTTGTTCGAAATTCCTTCATCCAAAATATTTACAGCAGATTTCTCTATCTTATATTCCCAATTTTGTGTATCCCTATATCTCTTTCCCTATAGATTTCCCCATAAAAGCTTTTTAGTAGATTTAGGACCTCAGAACAATGTGTAATATCTGTTCCACTTTTTGTGACTGGTTCATTCATGAGCTTATCCGTAAAATTCCTGTTTTCAAATTGCAAAAGTAACTTATAGGTTTCAGTCGTGCTTTTGATCTAGTCATAAGTCCTTGTATCTTATTTTCTCTTACCGTATATCTTCTAGTTCTTGTATGTAATCGGATAATTCGTTTACCTCTTTGTCTCCTATCTTTTCCATATTGTCTTGTATTTCCATTTCTAAGTCATGTAGAGATAAGTAGTATACAAAGACCTTTTCGACGCTCTGGCTCGTCACTGCGCATGCGCAGGTAATTGTATAACGTCACTTAAGGAGGTCATGAGGAGGTGTGCACAGGAGTGTTCCGCGCAAGTGTATGACGTCACTTCCGGCCTGCGTGAATCGGGCGTGATCTTGAGACATGTATTCCTCCGCGGTGATGCGGTCTGGCGGTGATGCGATCTGCCTCCGCGGACAGAAAGTAGTCCCAAATACGTGGATTTTCGTGAGGATGTTCGGCAATCTTCACGGACGAGAGGGGCCCCTAGTGGACTGATTGGGTCGAGTGAGGTATCAAAGTGAAGCGTTCCTCCAGGGCTATCCAGTCATGGGTGGATGCATGTTAAATTAGGATTTGTCCCGAAAATATAAAAAGCGGAACACGGACTTTACCCCAACAATAGGGGGAAACTCCTATCAACCCTATCCCAAAGGGCTAATATCGGTCCCTGGCTTATCGGGGCCTGCTGAGAGAGGTAGGTTGGGAGAGTGGGTGTATGTAAAAGTTTCTCCAGAAAAAAATATAAATAGCGGAACACAGACTTTACCCCTACAATAGAGGAAAACCCCTATCAACCCTATCCCAAAGGGCGAATATCGGTCCCCGAGCTTTTCGAGGTCTGGGTGCATGGGTGGGTGCATGTAAAATTAGGGTACTCATCTTACATCCGGGTTTTTGTAGGCTACTGCGCAGGTCACGTGGTTTGGTGGGTCTGCGCAAGTGTGTGACGTCACTTTCGGTTTTCAGAATAATCAGAAAAAAAATACCTCCGAACACAGAAGAGTTCCAATTTTTTCAAGTTTTCCCCGGCCCGGCCCTGCGGCTTATCAGGGCGAGCGAGCGCGCGCGCGGGTTATCCGGCCCCACGCCTGTGCGGCATCACTGGAAGTGCGCGGGTGAATTTCGGGTCAAAAGTTCAAAGGTCACATCCAGGTCAAAAGGTCTCCCTTCCGGCTAGGTTCGGCCCTCTCCGGGCCAATAGATAGCGTTTATCCGCCCTCCCGAAGCTCCCATGGAATGCACAGGGTCCCCGACAATATCGCCAACACTATGCCCATGTTAAATGACCCTCAGTTTTCCCCAGAACCGTATTGGCAGGAAAAACTACATGAAACCATGGAACTTATAGTAATAAACTTAATCTATAAGTGTTCGACGAGTCTCCACTCACCGTCTTCCTGGTCTTTACCCGCACCTCGAAAGTCATTTCACTCCACCTGTTGCTCTTGTAACTTGTACAAGAGCAACAGGTACTTGGTCTGTGGGCTGATTTCATTGGCTCTCTATTTTACTGCAGTGCTCTTGCATTGTTTTCTGGGCATTGATTGGTTACATTTGGCCCCATCCTAGGCCACTGATTGGCTACTTTCCCCACGGTGTTCAAGGCCAGTTTGACCGAATCCCCACATGTCTGTTATAGCCTTCATGCATTATGCTCATATAGAAAACACACAAGACAGGGTTTTTTTGGTGAGATCTCATTTTGTTTTTTATTCAACAATAAATAACAACCACAACGTGAGACCAACCACGTGAAAACTGAAGCCCAGAGCAGGGGCTTGTACATTGAAATCGATAGAACTTAAGCCCAGAACAGGGGGTTTTTCGTGAAAGAACGTAAGTCCAGAACAGGGGGCTTGTACATTGAAAGAACTTAAGCCCAGAACGGGGCTTGAACATTGAAATAATGGGCGACCCAGTCATATACGAGTACATCTCGGTCCTCGGCCTTGGGATACTGGTCAAACATCTGTACGATGGTAGATAAGGTTCTTCCCCGGCATGGATGGTACAGCAATATTGTCCGCACACGCTGCTGGTCAGGCTTTGCAACGTTTGACTGTTCCAACACCACGTTTCTGTGCCTTGATCCATGAAGTCTGTTAAATCGGGATGGAGGGGTGGCAGGCCGTAAGGGTCAAAGTATCCGCCCTGCTGTTCTGTCAAGTACACGCCCACCCAATGTTCACCGGGCCGATCCATCGGGTCCCTGTTGAGAACGTAAGCAGCAAGATACATACGGTCTAATGGGAACAGATATCGGGCGAACACCCCTTGAAAGACCATACGTGTCCCTGGGTCATTCTCCAGCTCGGTGGTTATCTGGTGTGTATCCATGTTAGGTGGCAAAGTCACACAGGACGTTGCACGCCTTGTCCACTTGAATGATGTTGTCAAACTCGGCGTAGCAGATCACATTGACGGTGGTCCCGATGGCTCGTGCAAAGTGGATTTCCAACCGTAAATTGCCTTGCTTGGCCAGGGCCAGCTGATGGTCGTTCTCTAAGCTGGGGGTCAGATCGAAACAGAACAACGTGTATCCGTTCGCGTAGTCCTCGCGACTGATCATATTCCCTTCGTCCTGGTTGATTTGACCGGTGGCTGTGAACAGGCTCTGATAGGCTCGAATGAAATTCCTGCGCCCAAAGTTCGATGTTAAGGCCGTGGCTGGGACCTGTTGTCAGTCCACATGCAGGGCCACAAAATTGATGCTGAAATGTTTGAAGTCAAACGGATTCTCCGGGTAGGCTCCGCTGAAACTGTTATTTTCCACACAGGCCAGGATCAATCGCTTGGGTAGTTCCCCCAGGAACAGGTTTTCTTTGTTGGCGCTCATATTTCCGGCAAGCACAGAGAACACTTTGGTTTGCACACGTCGGATAGGGTACTGGGCTGGTTTTGTTGAATTGAACGGCTGGATTCGGTTTCACTTTTCGGACATACAGGACTGCGTCTTGGATGACGATCTTATAGTCGGCTGCATGCCCCTCTACGTCAGTGGCCATCAAGGCGAAGGTCGGAGGCGCCCGTATCAGTCGGATTTTGATGGGGATCTTGTTCAAGAGGTACCGGTCTTGCATGAAAATGTCTGCGTGCAGTCGACCCATGAGATCCACCGAGGCGCCGTTCGCGGTGAAAGCCTTCCGTTTGTTATATCCTTCATTGTCCACTGTGCTCATGTGCTCGGCTGTGTCTTGGTAGAATAATGCGGCTGTCAGCTGAGACTTTTTGGCCTCTCGTCCATACGACAACAGTGTCTCGATGTAGGTTCGATAGGAGTACGTGTTGGTCGAATCACTGATGAGTTTGTCGCTGAGAAAAATATCCACCTGTTGGAACATCGAGTGCAGCCAGAGATTCGTCGGGCCCACCGTTGCAGCTTGGACGATTCTGGAGTCATCCCCATTGACGACCTTGGCTTTCACATACAAGTACGTATGGGCTAAATCCACATAGTCCGTATCCGCATTACTGATGGTGAACTCGATGGGCCTTGCTTCGTTGATGCTGGAGAGCGAGAGATGCTCCACCCATAATCCTTGTTCGGCACTGGTCTGTGTGGGCGGGACGGTCCACAAATCAAATTCACTGTTGGTGGAGGGGCAGGACTCTGCGTGGATTAAGGACATGTTTTAAGAAAAAATATCCTGGGTCTTCGATGTGCGTCGTCGCCGAATCTGTCGTCGACTGGTGCGTGGTCTCGGTGGTGCAGGTCTTTTATTCCCTACGGTGCGTTGTGCTTTGGCCACCAAGATGCCTCCCGCTTCTTTGGCCCGCCGTTTCAAGGCTTCTTTGGGTGCCGTACCCCCCAAGACATCACCGGCGAGTTGCAGTCCACTTCGGACCGCTTGTTTGCCGATCGCTTTCACTCGACGCGTCACCAAGGGCAGAAACGTTTTGACGATACTCCCGAGTATGTTCCCCAGCCCATGTCCTCGTTGCATGTGTGCACCACTAAAGACCGGAAGGCCACCGCCGACCTGTTGGGCATAATAGTCCATATAGCTGCGTGCATCGCACTCGTAAGGTACCTTCATTATGCAAAATGGGGAGCACGTGCTTGTCAAAAGTGAAGTGTCAGCACCACTTTCCCTCGTTGCAATGCCACCGGTCGTCCCGTGTCATCTCTTATATCCACCGTGATAGTGTTGATGTCGGTTTGTCGTACGGGTAGGTAGAGCATGTGAATGAAACTGTGGGTGACTTGATCACCATACGTCTTTTTAATGGGGACCACCCGTAACAGAGGTGCGTTGATATCGCCCACGATGTGGTTGTCGACCACGTCCGAGTAGACGTAGAGTCCGTACATACCCGACTTAATATCCATCGGGATCTGGCCATGGTCCTTGGATGAACCCGTGTAGGTCGGGTGAGCGAGACCCAACATTTGCTGTAGGATAGGACTCAGTACGACACTCACGTTGGCGGTGAGGAGGATCTGTGCCTTGTCGTTGTGTGCGTCGTAATCGAAGTCAACGTGATTCTTGAAGGGAAAGGATTTGACGGGTGTTGAAGTATTCGTGACCTCCCGTAGAGCCTTATAATGCAACAGTCTTGTCAGCCCCTGCATGAACTCCTTGGGGGTATCGTATTGGCCTTCGGGGAGTCGGGTGTTTTTGCCTTCGTAGGTCACCTCGTACCACACTTCATTGGCTCGCACGTTGTACCACGAGTAAGGGTATTGGATATCCACGGGGCCACATTCCCATCGTCCAGGTAAATGCAACGGTTGCAGTAATTGGGTCACGTACTTGGTCAAGGCGTTGTCAGGAAACACATCCAGCGAACTGTTACTGGGTAGGGTGAGGTAAAACATGGCGACTGAGCTGTCCTGCTGCTGCTGCTGCTGCTGTTGGTTTTAATAGGTGTCCGGCGTCGTGTTCCTCGCGGTGACTTGTTACGTGTCACGGCTCTGGAGATGTGGGGTGTCTTGATCAAGGGTGGTTTTTTAAAGGAGTGAAAAGAAGGAGCCCGTTGTTGTGATGTTTTGGGGGGTGACTCCGGTTCCTACTCGGCTTCACAAGAAGGTAGTGGGCCACTCGGCGTTTGCTGGGTCCGCTGCATCCAGGCCCAGCGCTGGGGGTTCCCCACCAATTCATGTGAAGCGAAGACCTCCCATCCTCGAGGATCCGCGTGCGACCTGCATTGACGCATCAGGTCATTCACTAAATCCGTCATGTGAGTACCAGGGACCACCTGATTCTGTATCAGTAGTTCGCCTTTATCATTCCAAGTCATGTTAGGATTCTGTTTCATCCGTTGTAATACCAGGCCAGCTTGTTTCTTGAACGATGCAGGTACACTCTTCAGGACTTCGTCTTCCACCCACTGTGGGACTGTGGGTGGTGGTGCTTGGGTAGAGAGGGTTTTGTATTGGTCCATGAACGTCATGTACCGTTGAAGCGTCTCATTGTACCGTTGTACTTTCTCACTGTGGCTTAACCCCGGTACCTGAGATACAACACATATCTCGAATCGTTAGATTCTTGGTACGTGCTTTAGAATAGGTTAACCAGAAGACTATTCTGTGAAGTCATATGACGCAGTCAGTATGTCGGCACCTCTTCCCACTTCCCTTATATGTGTTGTAATTTTTACCTGTATATGGCGAGATTCTGCTGGTGGACGTTTCGTCCCCGAGGCCTGCCCCCTGTACAGACCTTTTGGTCTTTGATATATGTTGGCATTTGTGGGAAGTTGATGCTGGGTCGACATCGGGCCTTACAGACTAGTCTTTTGTGTTATTTGCCGTAATTTACATCTGACGACGATACAGCTCACCAATCTCCAATGTACGTGTTGTCACAGCGAAACAGCTCACCAATTACCAGTATACGAGTTGTTAGAGCATTTCCATCATAGCTCTCTAGATTTGAATCTAATACCGCTTATGCCGGTGCTAGGGGCGGTGTGGTCATATCATTCAAGTTGCCTCATGAACAGGTACAATAAAAGCGTACCTGAGATACAACACATATCTCGAATCGTTAGATTCTTGGTACGTGCTCTGGAATAGGTTTACCAGAAGACTATTCTGTGAAGTCATATGACGCAGTCAGTATGTCGGCACCTCTTCCCACTTCCCTTATATGTGTTGTAATTTGTAAGATCTGTTGCATCTCTTCATCGAGGGTGTTTATGGTCTTCACCGTAGGTGGGACAGGGTAGGGCGAGTGAAGGTTTTGAAGGAACCGTGGTTCGACGAGGACCATTTTTTGGTGTGGTTCATTGTCGGCCGAAGAGTCCACGCAATACTGAACCCAACACGGAAGCGGCCAACGGTGCTAAGATGGCCCCGAGAAAGCCGCTTTTCTGTAACACCTTTTTCTTTTGTGTTTGAGAGACTCGCTTCTGGACTAGGGTTCGGAGATCTGTCTTATGCTTGGTCAACTTGGTCTTCTGAGCCGGAGTCAGTGGTACGTTACCTTTTAACAGGTTGTACCCGATCTCGCACAGACAGCGTACACGGTCAGGGTCCGCACCGCGTACAATGGTTCGGACCAACTCGGGTGGGGCCGTCTTCAATACACGAAGCGTCGGGGCGTGCTTCCGTACTCGCGCAGACATCATGTACAACTAATGCTAGAACCCACAACTCGGCTCTTTTTATCCTTTCGCGGGCTACCTCCTGAATATCGAACAGAGACAAAGTCAACCACGATGTGGTATTAATTCTTTTTATTATCCCCATCATCAAACACACACACTCCAGCTGGGGGAGCCACTGTGGGTGTGTTTACATTATTTTTGCATGTAAACGTGGTGGGTCTCTCCGGGAAAGATTCCGGTCCGTAGTCGAAGGTGATCGGGGGTGGCTTGCTTGAGGTCGAAGAGCATATACCCGTGCTGAGGGGCTGTCACATCTTTAAAGGCTTCCAACGCAAACGGTGTGCAGCCGGGATACATCTGTCTCGCCAGGTGCAGCAGTTGAGTGGTATCTCTCGGGTTTTTGAAGACCACCAGGTAGTGGGCATTTATGCTGATGTTCCGATGTTCTTTGTTTTTACTGAACAGATTCTGCACAATGTAGATGATGCTGAGCCGTCGATGATGGCTGCCTTTGGTAAAGAGTTGGGTGCCGCGCGCATCCGTCTCCGCCATGAGATCATCCAGAACCACCAAGGTGTCGGGTTCCAAATCGGCCAGGTTAGGTAGGCCTTCCACGAACGTGATATGGGGCATTGCTGCATACGCTGCCTGCCATTCTCCATAACACCACACGACTCGTCGGGCAATGGGTGGAGTGATCATGCTGTGGGCGTGTTGAAGGAGCTTCCTGACGAAGTGCGTTTTGCGGGAGCCCGTCGGTCCTGCGATGACGCAAATGAAGGGATGCTACCACCGAGGATCCATGGTTGGAGGTTTATCCGCTGTCGTGGTAACCCGCTCTTGTAAATTTGGTACGAGTGAACTAGAGTGGTGGTGGGTACAACGTCGATCGTCGTTGTCGATGGGCGTTCACTGTGAGTGATGAAATCCGGTGAGTTTTCAGACGTAGTGGGTGTACTTGGTGTAGGTGTTGACTGTATACTTGGTGTGGAGCTCGATGTGGCTTGTACACGTGGTTTGGTGGTGGTGATGACTGGGCTCGTTTCGATCACGGAGGTGACTGGTGTAGAGAAGTTCTGTAGACTGGTTTGACTGCCACTCACAGCTGGAGTTCTAAGTTGGTTAAGTAGAGTGCTGACATAGGCTACGTCGTAAAACACACCTCCGTACAACACACTCAGCAGGGTTAGCAATATCACCACAAAGCCCACTTGCGCTGTGTTGAGACGCTGTGTTCAGAAGCAGCTGCTGTTTGTCCATAGCACCGTGGGCGAACGTGGAATGAAGGATGACGGTAGTGGTGTCAATTTCAATTTTATTTCACACAAAAAAACCCCATAATTCAGTTGTTACAATATATTATAATGGCGGGATGAAAACCACAAGGGGCTTGTTTTATCCCACTATACAAGGTTCTAAAATATCGATTTAATTCCGGTGAAGTTTAATAAAATAGACTTTGATCACCAAAGAAAATATATATATATATATATATATATATATATATATATATAAACACATAACGACAAATTAACACAAACATACATGTATATTGTGGCACACAGTATCCAGGAATACTGTATCCCAGGTTGATTTACGATTCCAGTTTCCACGAGATACTCACAACTGAAACAAAACATCAAGTCAATTACAATACGAAAGTTCCGGACAATAAATAAGTTTTAATCCGCGACTTGAATAGCGAAGCGGAAGTACAAGATTTCAGCGGAGATGGCAGTTTGTTCCAAATCCGAGGACCCTTTGTTTTCATGCTATAAAACGATAAGTCGGAAGAATAGAATTGCCGATAAAGATTGATATGCGATTGCCTGGTCGGATAACGATGTATGGATGATAGTTTACTGAAATATGTGAGAAAGGAATTTGGCAATAAATCTTGATGATTAAAAAATTTATCAACGAATAAAAGGACTAAATAGTTATTTATTTTTTGTACCGACAGTATATTCAATTGACTAAACAGTGGTCTAGTGTGTTCATATTTTCCAGAAAACGTAATCAATCTAACAGCTCTTTTCTGTAATATCACTAGGGGCCTGAGTATTACCCCACACAATATTACAATATGATAAATAGGGATATATCAGAGAGTAGTAAAGTTTATATAGAGTTTTTTTATTCAGACAGTCTCTAATATGGTGAATAATTCGAATATTTCTACTTATTTTTTTGGTTAATTCCTGAATATGTGTTGTTCAGTTAAGTTTATCATTGAAATAAACACCGAGAAATTTTATATTGTTGACTTGCTCAATTACATCAACAGATATAATGAGCTTGGGTATTTTATTAAATTTATCTCATTTTGAGGGTTTTACGAATATGAATTTTGTTTTCTTAATGTTAAGGGACAACTTATTACATGAGAACCAGTTGTGAAATTTATTAAGCTCATGTGACATGATGTCCATAAGCAGATTGGGATCATCATTGGATAGTGTAGCAGATGTATCATCGGCAAAAAGGATAACTTGCAACACGGAACTGACAACAACTATATCATTGATATATAGAAGGAATAAAATAGGGCCAAGGACCGAGCCTTGTGGAAAACCACAAGATACCGATTTAAATGATGATAGAGTGCTTTTATATTGCGTACACTGGGTACGGGTGGATAAATAACTGCGAAACCATTCATTTGCAGTTCCCCGAAAGCCATAATGGTCTAATTTATGTAATAAGATGTCATGATTAACGGTATCAAAAGCTTTTGATAAATCTAAGAACGTTGTAATGCTGTACTTTTTATCTTCTCTTGCGTCAACCAATTTATCACGCAGAGATAGAACGGCTAAGAAAGTGGAATGGTTAGCACGAAACCCAAACTGGTTTGAACAGATTATAGAATACTTATCCAAGTAAGTGATCATTCTTTTAATTACAAGTTTCTCCAATATCTTACTGAAACAAGGTAATACGAAAATTGGTCGATAATTTTCGAATAGATCACGCCCTCCATCTTTAAATAGTGGAGTAATTTTGGCCCTTTTTAGAGGATCGGGTACAGTACCCAATTTGAATGACAAGTTAATAATGTGGCTTAACGGCGAGCAAATCAGATTTGGCACCGTTTTTATCAGAGACATACGAACACCATCAATTCCTGATGCACTACTTTTAACCCTATCTGGCCTGGGGGGGCCATTATGGCCCCCCTACCAAACTTTTTGCGCTATATCCGGAACGACAAAAAATGGAGAGCTGAAACTCCGTGACTTTATAGTTTGTCATATTGGGGTCATTTTGAGTCTATTTGCATGACCCCCCAGCAGAGGATCATGGGTAAATCCAAGATGGCGGCCACATGGGGTAGCTGAAAAGTGATATTTTTGTCATATTTCTTCAAAATTTCTGCTTTTGCACGATGAAAAGTGGGCAAAAACTATTTTCTTTCACATCACATTAATATTTAATAATTTATCATGCAGTTTTTGCGGAGAAATTGCAAAAATAAAAAAATCGGAAAATCTGACCAAAAAATCGACCAAAAAATGCCATTTTTGAAAATGACGTCACTGTGACGTCATCAAAGCGGCCATCTTGGATTTTTTCACATTTTCTGGTAGAGCTTGACCCAAGGGGATAGTGTGATAAGTTTCAGCCCCCTAGCTCAAAGGGTAAGAAAAATAATTAGGGGGGGCCATTTCGCCCCCCCCCCCGCCCCCCAGGCCTGGACAGGTCCCGAAAAGCCCAGGCCAGACATGCCAGATAGGGTTAAAGCTTGCGATCACCTCTGTAATTTCGGTCGGTGCACAGGGATCCAACTGAAATTCCTGCTGGTATTGACCAGTCAAAAAATCCTTGAAATTACTAGTCCAGGATGGAATTTTCGCAGCTAATTTGGCAGCTACAGAACTAAAATAATCATTGAAACCATCTGCTATAGCATTAGGATCAGAAACATCATTTTGATTAACACTAAAAACACTGGGAAGCTGGATATTTTTCTTACGATGTAAAAATTCATTCAAAACTTTCCACGTTCCTTTGATATCATTATTACATTGATTGAATTTAGCTTCATAGTATTTTTTCTTTGCAAGCCGTAATGTATGAGTTAGTGTGTTTCTATAGCGCTTGTATTGTTCGGTAACGTTTGGATCTTTGTTTTTTGCATGTAATCTGTACAGGCGATTCTTTTCACGTATAGAAAAGAGAATATTAGGGGTTATCCAGGGTTTTATGATATTTGACTTAGGAGACTTTGACGATACTAGGGGAAAACATTCGTTGTAAACAGAGAGAAACTCATTGGAAAATATTTCATATAGTCTAGCAGCAGAGAACAGCTAACTAGAGGGGTACCCGGGCCGGAATAATAACATTTGTTGCCATATATCAAATTAATTCCTGGAATGTGTAGAATAAGAAACCACTTGATGCCAAGCTCAAAAGTTGGTGCGAACTGAATACGGCGCCATTTTCCAAGATGGCCGCCATTTCGATTTTAAAGTCTCATATCTTGCCTTTTAGAGCACTTTGCTGGATAATGTTGGTGCCCAACCCCATGTTTGTGAGGTCCCTCTATCCACTGAAGTGATTTAGAAAGTTGCCAGATCAATAGTTCAGCATTTTGAATCATAATAAGTCATTTTCAGTTCGTGTATTACAAATTCAAAACCCTTAAGTAGCTGCTTAACATGCCTGAGCATACTTTTTTGGTGTCTAAACCTATAGTCAAAGAAGATTTAGGGTTCATTCTAACTTTTCCATTCTAATTTTCCTGTTTTTTCAGATCAGTGAAGAATATCAACGAATGCTTTAACGGTAGAAATGGCTGCAGAATTTGACGTTTCAACATCTAAAAAGCGCCGACTGGACATATTTGACACCCGCAAATGTGCATTCTGCACAAAGCCATTCAATGAAAAATCTCCTGGAATTTCTCCCAATTTGCAGAAGATTGAGTCTCTATTCTCTGCCTGCGCTGAGCGAGACGATGAGGTGGGTAAGGAGCTTTTGTCACACCGAGACCAGATTCTTGACGAGACAGTTGTATTCAGATATCACAGAAATTGTAGATCCTCATATACCAGTTCCTGTCATCTGAAGCGGATCACCAAAAGTGATGCAGAAGAGGAATCTCCAAGCACGAGTAGAAGTGACTGCTTCACTAGATCTCAGAGTTCCAGCTCTAATTTTGATTGGAAGGAGAACTGTTTCTTGTGTGGGTTAAGATGCCATCCAAAGAAAAGGTCTACCTGGTCAATGGTTCAGTCGGCTATTGGCAGTAAAAGCGACGCTAGTGACATGTACACCAAGGTTTGGGAAGCAGCTGAACTAAGTGACGACAAGGAGATGTTAGCCAGACTTAATGGTATTCCTAACGGAGACCTTGTTGCCATTGAAGCTCGCTATCATCGGACCAAAAATTGTTATTTGAAGTACATTAGTGAGCAGCGTATCCTGGCACAGAAGAAGGTTCCAGACAATGATAATGCCATACAACTATCCATAACGCAACTGATTGAGGAGTTCAGGCCATCCGTTGAAGATGGTCTGTGTCTATCATGTTTAATGCAAGGTGTTCTTGCTAACCACACTAAAAGCCCGGTTTCAGGAACTGTTAGCAGGAAATGGAATGGAGAACTCTGAAAGTTATCAGACCAAGAGATTCAAGAGGCAGCTCGCCCAAGAATGGTCTGAACTTTCCTTCATTCCTCAACCAGGCATGTCTGACCTGGTTTGTTCTCGCAGCATATCTGTAGGGGAGGCCTTATTCAAAGCACGTCAGCTTTCTCAGCTGTTGGAGGAGGTAGCCGATATTGAAGATGCAAGCGACGGAAGTCAGGTTTCCTCCGAGGATAATCTTATTCATCAAGCTGTGGGTATTTTGAGAAGAAGGCTATCACAGGCGCGCATGAGAGCAGATGAATATCCCTCGTGCAAGGAAATGTCACCAGATGAACTGAGAAAATGGATTGACCCTCTGATATACAAAGTTGTCGGGTGGCTGACAGATAAGCAGCTGTATGATGATGCAGCTGACGCCTCTGTGATGGACTCTGACCTCCGTCGGGTCAATCTCGCATGCGACCTAACCACACAGGCAACCTCTGTCATGTCCCCGAAGCACCTTGGGCTAGCTGTCTACCTCCATCACGGATAGTTGTATGGCATTATCATTGTCTGGAACCTTCTTCTGTGCCAGGATACGCTGCTCACTAATGTACTTCAAATAACAATTTTTGGTCCGATGATAGCGAGCTTCAATGGCAACAAGGTCTCCGTTAGGAATACCATTAAGTCTGGCTAACATCTCCTTGTCGTCACTTAGTTCAGCTGCTTCCCAAACCTTGGTGTACATGTCACTACCGTCGCTTTTACTGCCAATAGCCGACTGAACCATTGACCAGGTAGACCTTTTCTTTGGATGGCATCTTAACCCACACAAGAAACAGTTCTCCTTCCAATCAAAATTAGAGCTGGAACTCTGAGATCTAGTGAAGCAGGCACTTCTACTCGTGCTTGGAGATTCCTCTTCTGCATCACTTTTGGTGATCCGCTTCAGATGACAGGAACTGGTATATGAGGATCTACAATTTCTGTGATATCTGAATACAACTGTCTCGTCAAGAATCTGGTCTCGGTGTGACAAAAGCTCCTTACCCACCTCATCGTCTCGTTCAGCGCAGGCAGAGAATAGAGACTCAATCTTCTGCAAATTGGGAGAAATTCCAGGAGATTTTTCATTGAATGGCTTTGTGCAGAATGCACATTTGCGGGTGTCAAATATGTCCAGTCGGCGCTTTTTAGATGTTGAAACGTCAAATTCTGCAGCCATTTCTACCGTTAAAGCATCCGTTGATATTCTTCACTGATCTGAAAACACAGGAAAATTAGAATGGAAAAGTTAGAATGAACCCTAAATCTTCTTTGACTATAGGTTTAGACACCAAAAAAGTATGCTCAGGCATGTTAAGCAGCTACTTAAGGGTTTTGAATTTGTAATACACGAACTGAAAATGACTTATTATGATTCAAAATGCTGAACTATTGATCTGGCAACTTTCTAAATCACTTCAGTGGATAGAGGGACCTCACAAACATGGGGTTGGGCACCAACATTATCCAGCAAAGTGCTCTAAAAGGCAAGATATGAGACTTTTAAATCGAAATTTCGGCCATCTTGGAAAATGGCGCCGTATTCAGTTCGCACCAACTTTTGAGCTTGGCATGAAGCGGTTTCGTGTTCTACACATTCTGGCGATTAATTTGGTATATGGCAACAAATGTTATTATTCCGGCCCCGGTTCATCAAAAACTAAGGGCTTTTTAGGCTGTCTGCTGCTAGACTAATATGCTTCGTCAACATTACTAGTTTCACCAAGTACGTTATTCCAATCCATATTGCTAAGTTTTTCTTCGAAAATTTGTTTCTGCTGTGCAGACATTATCCTGTAACTGAAAGAATGCCCAGTGTGTGATTTCAGGGTGTTCGTCTTGTTGATGTGAAAGACAGGGAAATGATCAGTGATATCCGAAAGAAGAATACCGGACAGGAGACAGTTTTCATGAAAATTTTGAAAGACATTATCAATCAGTGTGGCAGAATGTAATTTAACCCTAGTAGGTTTTGTAATCTTAGGAAAAAATAATGAGACTTCATAATTTCCAAGAACTGTTTCGACGGACCGTGGATTTCAGTTTTAAATAAATCAATATTGAAATCACCAATGATAATACATTTTGTCTTCTCGGGTTTAAGGGTATTCATCATGGATTGGACTTTCTCATTAAAAATGTCGTCATTTTTATTAGGGGGTCGGTAGATAATTCCGACTGTATGTACTTCATTGCTATCTTGTATATTAACAAAGAGTGATTCATATTCACCAGCATCCGGCAGATTAGACAAATCTTCACGTACAGTACATTTAGATATGCTGTCTCTAACATACAATACTAATCCACCACCCTTTCTCTTTGATCTAGAGGAAATGAACGGAGTATATCCGGGTATATCAAAAAGCTTTCTGTTTTCGGATCTAACCAACTCTCTGAAATTCCAATGACGGAGAATTAAAATTTAGATTACAGCATGTGCCCCATATTTCCGAAAAATGTTTCTTCAAACTTCTAGCATTAAAGTGTATAACGGAAAAGAGATTGATTTTCATTGATATCATTGCTATTGATATAATCCGAGAAACTATCTTCGATAAAGTACTTCGACTGGTGCGTACTAAGGTCATTCCAATGTGATACCTCATATGGGTTATCATCGGTAATATATGCGTCCGTATCCATGTTATGTAATTTAAGTGGGTTGAAACACATGTCCTCAAACCCCGCGAATAAAGATTCAGCAGCAAGATCAGATGCAGAGCCATCGTGAAATGCAATATCATCTACGTTTTGGAAAGGTAATTCAGATAACAGATCTAAAGGAACACCATCTCGATTATTATCGTTATTCACGGTATAGAGTGAGAGAAACTAAAAATTGATTGGATTTGCAGCATATGAAATATCTCGTGGAACTGGATTTTACAATAAATAATAAAGCATAAACAAAAATAGAAATAAACATAAGCCGTGTTTAAACCAATGTATATACACATAAAGATGTAAATGGTGAGCTCTCAGACAGTCATGTAAAATTCGTAATTCAGCAAAATATCCGAATTTTGTTGCGCCAGCTTCCGTGTTTTCAAAAGTAATTTAATCATATTGAGGACATCAGATAAATTAAACACCAATGATACTTTTCTTTGGGCCTAAGTGTTATTTTTTCAAAAGTAATTTGAAACGGATGACTGTTCTATAGCTCGATAATGACGGATATATTCAGTGAGCTCACACAGACACCCGTCTTGCCACCATTACCGGAAGTCCCGGAAGTGTCTGGCTTTATAGTCGTTTCACCTGGTTGGCCGCGACCCAGGAATTGAAGGAACTGGGCCAGCCTTGCCATTTGACGAAATGAAATAGTTTGCCACGTCGGCGTTTCGCTTTCAAAATCTGCTCCACTGTGTAGTATTCTTGCTTTGTTTTTACGACAGGCTGTAATTCCGTCCCGTAAAACGTCCCTAGCAACGGTTCCCCTTGAAGATCTTCCAGTTCATATACTCGCTGCTGTCGGGGTAGGCGCCGTTTAATCAAGAAGTGCTCATCGCTCCAGTTGGGCAAGTAACTTTTCTCAAATTGACCTTTGACTTTACTGATCCGTACAGGGTCCCCGACCTTGAACATCTCCTTCGGCGTTCGCTGCGATTGCCTGGGGTTCAAAACACGCCGGACTTGGGCTTCATTGCGTTGGGTGACGGTAATGGGGGCTCTCTCTATACTCCGGTGATAGGCTCGATTGTAACCACTCACAAGTTTCGGGAGAACATCGATGTACCGCCTTGTATTCTTATAGGTGAAATATTTATACATGCGGCCTTTGAATGTCCTGTTGAACATTCCACAACGGAAGCCTTGGTCTCGTTGTACGTATGGAAGAAAAACAGCTTCTGGGCTTTCAGAAACTGTTGGAACAGTCTGTTGAGGAATTCCGTGTCTTCGTCGGTTTGCAAATCCGAGGGTTTGCGCCCGGTTTTGAAGATGTCCTTGAACGCCGTTATGAGATTCGCCCCCGTTTTCGTCCGGATGGGTACCACCCACGCATACTTCGACAGGATATCGATGCACGTCAAGATATACCGATTGCCATCGTTGTATTTGGCAAAGGCGCTCATATCGACCAAATCCGCTTGCCACTGGGCATCTATTCCTCCCACGATGACCCGGTTCCGTAGAAAATGGCGACGGCAGATCGATGTAAGGTATATGTCTTGTTTTTTTTTAACCAATCTCGGACTTGGGCACGTTGTATCCCCTGGGGTTTGGCCGCTCGATAGAGAGCCGAGAATGCACTATAGGCCGCCGGACTGTCGAGATTGTAGTATAAGTTATCCAACACCTTCTCCCAGCTCTTCATGGTGACAAATGCTGATGGACCTCGGCTCTATCGTTTATTTATAACGGGTATATGTTGGGCCGGAGTTTCTTTCTGATTTTCTTCGTTGGCTTCTGCCAGCACA
Source organism: Hanleya hanleyi (assembly GCA_036873755.1). NCBI lineage: Eukaryota > Metazoa > Mollusca > Polyplacophora > Lepidopleurida > Hanleyidae > Hanleya > Hanleya hanleyi. The sequence goes on from JAVTVY010051205.1 coordinate 174,121, forward strand.
TTGTCCATGATGACCGCTCTTTCTCCGTAAGCACTTGATCCACATCTGCCACGGCATCTTCCAATGCAGACCATAGAACAGGGTGAAGGGTAAAATACACTGTATCCCCATCTAGCCGAGCCAATTGAGCAAAGAAGGGGCCGCGTCGGATGTACACATCGTGACACAAGTGGATGAGGTCGCCGTCCAGTTCACCAGGCAACACCCGTTTGAATTTGGTCCAGCCCTCCCGGGACAGACGAATGTGAGCCGGGCACGGTTGTGTAGGGTCTGCATCACAGATGTCTCCCACCTCCTCCATGATATCGACCGTATCCGCATAGACGTACAGGAAGACCTCGGGGGTCAAGCTGAGAAACGCCCGTATTATATGCTCCGTTATGGTCAGTACGTGAATGGTACAAGATTTGACTGTCTCTCGTATTTATAGGGAGAAAATTTTATGACGTGAGATCAAAGAATCGGGTGGTCATGTCACTGGGCTGACTGAGTCTAGCCGGATAATCAATGGCATCGTCGTCTGCCTCCGCTTCATTGCTAGCTTTGGTAATTTGTTCATTGGGATCTGCCGCCGCTTTACTCAGGGCACGAGCCCACTCCAACTGAAAAGCTGACCGCTCGTCCGGTGTAAACAGCTGGTCCACAATAGGCACCACTTTCTCGAAGGCTGTCCACAGATCGAGGTCTAGGGTGAAGCCTCGCGTAGGGTCTTGGTAACGGCCCAGGCGTGGGAAGAAGGGTCCACGGTGTACGTAGATGGCATTGTCTATGTGGATGAGGTTTCCGTCGAGCTCACCGCTCAACACCCGTTTAAATTTGGTCCAGCCGTCACGGTGTAGCGTAACCGTATTCGATACGGTCTCAGCGCGCGACCAGCAAACATCTCCACGGTCTTCAACGATGGTGACTTTATCTTCATAGACATGTAACCCCACCCGGGGTGTAAGGGGAAGGATGGCGCGCAGGACTGGTGACATGGTTAACGCAATGACGATAGGTGAATGACGCACACTGTGACTGACCCTCGTATATATCGGTTGCACATAAGCGCATCTGTGGAGGCTCTGAAGAGCTGTTCTTTTTCTGTCGTTGTCATTGCCACAGCGTCAGGGTCAATAGGGCACAGACCATTACTAGGCCAACGAGCCGTCGCTGGTTTCGGCGTGAGCGCTCGTGGTCCATAGTCCGGGCATCAAGGATGGCTGTCATAGTCCAGTAGTGGTGAGTGATAGCACACCTCTCCGTCGAGTGCACTCTGTCGAGGACCGCTTCTGTGAACTCTTTCAGGATCTGGCGTCGCCCCTCGTTGTCGTCGCCATCTGCAAACATGGACCGAACGACTGCTCGGTAATCCGTGATTGAATTAACCACGATCGCATGCTGTAAAAATGCGAGTCGCATAGGGATGGCCCTTATGGCTCTGCAACCATAGGAATGCAGGTGTGGGATCCAGAGGGACGTGTTTTATAGACCATGTCACACATGCGCACCTATTCGTAGCTCTACGGGTGTAGTCCGTGATACGTACTATTCTGATTGGTTACTCCAAAAAAGAGAGCAACAACAACAAAGATTACAGGTCAATCCTTTTATTATGCCTGAATCGGGCTTGACCTGGGTAGGAAACATGATAGGAATGCATGTACTGACCTGTCTGTGGGGGTTCCCCCCCCCCCAGAATTTCGCTGACGTCCGTGTCTTCATCCGGGCACTTCACGTCCGCGCCTGCATCCGGGTATGTATGAGGTTCTTGAGGAGGCGACTTCATGTAGTGAGCTGTATGTGGGGTTTTTTTTTGGTGACTTGACGTCCGCGCCTGCATCCGAGTACTTCTATGTATGTGTATAAAATGTCCCGGATGTGAAATCCGCTGCCCACACACACACACACACACACGCGCGCGCGCGCGCGCAATGCGGCTCATTCATACACCAGTACATCTCGGTCCTCGAGTTGGAGGTAGATGAACTAAGTGTGCTAAAAATAGATCATCAGCAAGCGCGCTATAAAAGTGAAGCGGCCTGGCCGTTTCATCCGACACTCTGTCAACCACCAAGATGTTCAATTGCACAACTTGCCAGAAGCAGTTTACTCGTCTAGATAATTTACGACGCCACGAGACCTCCACCCACAACGATGCACGGTATACTTGTATAACCTGCGCACGGTCATTCAATCGGGAGGATAATTTACTGCGCCACGATGGCTCATTCCACGAGGGGACGACGGAACAACGTAACGATTGGGACGACAAACGACCCAGTCAGTTAAAACGGCATCAGCGTTTGATTCATACCCCGTCTCTACGGTTTGGGCGACAACTTCCCACTAAAGAGGGACACAGGAGGGTCAGACCCAGTAAAGATGAGCCCGGGGAGACGAATGCCACCGGTGATGCGATCACAGAGAGCCCGCCTACACCCACAGTTCAGAAGAGCCTAGATATCCAGCCAGTCCCTAGGATTACTGTTGCCAGTCATACGCCTAACGACATCGAACACTTTCTGGAAGATGCAGTGGATGTTCCTAGCGATCTGTTACAGGACGCCCATCCAGTGAGTGACATCTATCGGCGCCAATGGCCCATGATACGGCACGTTTTCCACCGTGATCGCCCTATTCCAGATATCTACAATTACCCACTGCCCGACCTCGCCCGTCTACGCAGCTACGTGGAAGCCATCTTCAATGACCAAGCTACGGTCTTCAGATTGAATGTCGCTTTCGGGTACATCTTACGTAACAAAGAGACGGGCCAGTTACGGTATTATTATGCCAATAATAACAGCCATGTGTTTGACCAACCGTTCACCATCATTAACCGGGCGTCGCTAGAGACGATGCTGGAGAAACTGGACTCCGTGGATCCCTTGAGATGGGCACAACGTCAACGCCCCAACACCCAATGGGTCGTAGAGAGGGTGGCCAATGTTACGTTCTTCTTTACCAAGCTGACCAACCAACCCCCTCGACTGAATGCGTCACCCTTGCACTGATGAATAGCATAACATGCCGTATATACTCTCTATGTCTACATGCTGATCGTTGACTTGAGCACAGTAAACTCTTGTACCTAATGTGACGGTGCGTTAAATAATAAAACATGGTGTTTGATATTTCAATTTGTTTTGCTGTGAACATACTGAACATACCCAGGGCGGCTCCCCCAGCCTTGGTATGATGTAACATTGGAGATAATAAACTGTATAAATATGGCTGAACTTGTTGTTATTCACGACAACCGCTTTCCGCTATACTTGCATGAAATATATACCCCGTTGTGATATAGTGCCCTTGCACACATCGGAAACTTCCCTTTAACCCGCGCGCGCGCGCGTGCGGCCAGATAACCCGCGCGCGCTGCGGCCGGGCCGGGCCAGGGAAAACTTGGATGTTGAAAAATTGGAACTCTTCTGTGTTCGGAGGTATTTTTTCTGATTATTCTGAAAACCGAAAGTGACGTCACACACTTGCGCAGACCCACAAAACCACGTAACCTGCGCAGTAACCTACAAAAACCCGGATGTAAGATGAGTACCCTAATTTTACATGCACCCAGACCCCGATAAGCCCGGGGACCGATATTCGCCCTTTGGGATAGGGTTGATAGTGGTTTTCCTCTATTGTAGGGGTAAAGTCCGTGTTCCGCTTTTTATATTTTTTTCTGGAGAAACTTTTACATACACCCACTCTCCCACCCTACCTCTCTCAGGGACCAGGGACCGATATTAGCGCGTTGGGATAGGGTTGATAGGAGTTTTCCCCTATTGTAGGGGTAAAGTCCGTGTTTCGCTTTTTATATTTTCCGGACAAATCCTAATTTTACATGCACCCACCCATGACTGGATAGCCCTGGAGGAACGCTTCACTTTGATACCTCACTTGACCCAATCAGTCCACTAGGGGCCCCTCTCGCCCCTGAAGATTGCCGAACATCCTCACGAAAACGCACGTATTTGGGACTACTTTCTGTCCGCGGAGGCAGACCGCATCACCTCCAGACCGCATCACCGCGGAGGAATACATGTCCTAAGGTCACGCCCGATTCACGCAGGCCGGAAGTGATGTCATACACTTGCGCAGAACACCTGCGCATACTTCCTCATGACCTCCTCAAGTGACGTCATACAATTACCTGCGCATGCGCAGTGACGAGCCAGAGCGTCGAAAAGGTCTTTGTATACTACTTAGCTATTTCTAATTCAAATTCTCTTTTTATACTTTGTTTTTCTGTCTTGGACGAGTATGAAATTGTCTTTCCTCGGACTATCATGAGAAAGGTATCTAAGAACCGTTTATCTGAAATTTGTAGCAGTTCTGATCTTAGTATGTCGTCTAGATTTGTATTCTATCAGTCATTGACGCTTGTACAATAAAGAATTATCTTATCCTATCTTATCTTATCTAGACTACCACGGTCGTAAAGTGAAGCAGGATTCGCTTATACACTTAACGGTCTGTGTATAATTAAGTTCGGTCAAAAAGTAAACTAGAATTAAATTTCCAGTACCCCCTCCCTTTTCGGTTTCATTTTCTAATATTGTTAAAACAGGTATAGAATGACCCGTTATATATCTAGATAATATATCGCGATGTATAGTTATATTGGCTATATCATTTGTTCATAAGAAAAAATCAAATCTAGCCTGCTTCTTTTGATTTTTGTCTCCACGTGGAGCGTCTAGCATCTTCATGTTGGATTCTCCTTATATCTTTCAAATCTAATGTTTCAATTGTTTCCAAAACTTCTCGTCTCGCATTCGGATATGTTATGATATGCATATGTTTATAGTTCAAACGAAAATCATGTTTCAAACTTCGTCAAAAATTACAGAATCCCTATCAAATTTGCAACTTTATCTTTTAATTGTTTGTGTAAATTTACGTTATCTTGGTTTGGTCCATAAATATTTACTAATAATATTTTCTTATTTAGCAAGTTCAGTTCTGCAATAAAGAATTTCCATGGAAACAGCCCTCTGAGAGAGGAAAGTGCATTCTGGGATGGATGTAACTACGATGTTGAGAGGAAAATGTCAGCTACCGGTGACCAAGGTGAGAAATGATCGCGTGTATTATGATTATTACGGGCGATAATCTTGCCCGATATTTTGCGTTGAAGGCCCATACCAACATAGATTCGGGATACACTTTCATACAATGTATTTCATAATGCATATGACCAAGCGAACGTGTACAACTCGGGCACTACATTTGCCAGAGCGAATCAAACGTGCCAAATTGGACAGAAAAATAGTGATTTAAAGAAACTGAGATCACCGAGAGCTTTAGTTTTCAGGTATATGAAATATATCGATGGTGTAATCACATGCAGAACGTTGTTGAATAGTGGCCTATGTGATTAAACGCTCATTCATGGGTTTAAATATTTGGCGAATGTAACCCGTTTGCAGGGAGGGTCACACTATGAATGTAGGCGATTGTAACGCCGATGTCAAGAGTAACAGTCACTTTCGAGAACACTGCTTCGTCGCCTTTCGGTGAATGTTTTTATGTGAATGACCAACCAATGAGACCATAAACGTGATGTAAATATATTAAAGAATCATACGTGAGATGACAGGCTGTATGGGACCACATTTTGTGGAATGATCGCTTTCTGAGAGTGAGTTCTGTGAGATGCATTCCAGAAGATTCCAGTTTCTGAGTGTGTATCACTTGTTCTGTATTTCTAGTTCCATGTGAGTTACTGGTATCCCACTGTCATGTAGAAAATATCTTCTACCATGTATTTTCGAGTGAATAAGTCCGACAAAATGACCATTTCTTATTCCAGGAATTCGCGCTGTCAGGGAGAGAAAATATAGCTTGAGACTGAATAGGGTGAAACAGCGGAGAAGAAACACTGGAGAACCTGGTAGGATGATACTAGCATCATGCAAATTTTGCAATAATATTTGTCGAATTGAATAACTCAAAAAACATATTAAACACCGACATCTTCTGATTTGTACATGCTATATTCTAGATCTGAATACTAAGTTCACCGCTATGTTATTTAGGTTCGACGCGGTAAGTAGTAGTGTCTCCGCATTTAAAGCCAACTTTTCCAGGGAGGTAACTCTTGGTTCCCTGCTTCCGCCAGGGGGCGCCACCAGGTCAAGGTGACATGCAGGTATGACGTCACTTCCGGTCTGGGTGAATGGGGCGTGACCTGTGAACATGATAGGACATGTACTGACCTGTCTGTGGGGTTTTTCCCTACAATGTCGTTCACCTTCGTGTTTTTTTCGGGTACGTCCGTGTCTTTTCGGTGAGGTCCGCCATCTTCAGAACATCATAGGCCATGTACTGACCTGTCTGTGGGGTTTTCCCACAATGTCGTTCACCTTCGTGTCTCTTCGGTGACCTCCGTGTCTTTTTGTGAGGTCCGTGTCTCTTCGGTGAGGTCCGTGTCTTTTCGATTACCCCTACAATAGGGGTCTGTATTATCAGGGGCGTCGGAAGCAAATTCAAAGTGGTACGGCCTTACGAGGCAGGGCCCGCGAAAGCAATTCTTGATTGGGGCCGGAGGGACTACAATCATAGCACTTTAGGCGAGGGTCCAGGGGCCGCCTAGTCCCCGGAAGCTCCTGGGGTCTAGATCGCTGGAGAAGCCTTCTGAGCGATTTCTTGCAAATAAAATCACTCTGCAATGAAGTGTATTTTTTAGTTCATTCTTAATCCTTTTACCATGAAAACGCAATCGATGGTGGCTTTCTGCGATGCTGAATTAGAAAATATATGTATAGTAAAGTAACATACAGATACATTGTGTAGACGTAACCGATATAATTATTATGGACAATGAGGTGTTAATAAATTCATTCCAGAAGTAGCGCCGTCTAAAGCGGCGCTAGCTATACCTCTGCAATAATACAGATGACGCTCTATGAACATAAATGTTACTTTCCACGATCAAAATTGTCCCAAGAGGCCTAGTCGGTGCTCAGAGCCCCTAACAAATTCACTGGCGCTCTGGACCGATCAAAGTCTTTTTGAACTTGGAAGCTATCAAAACTTTCTTTTTTATTTTGTGGTCTCTTCCTTCTTTCTTCTTTTTTTTCTATTTTTTAGTTTTTTGTTTTTTTTATTGAGCAAAAATGGTACGGCCATGGCCGTACCTGCCGTACCGCTTCCGACGCCCTTGATTATACAATATACAGGCCTGTATGGGGTATGAGGATGGTCATTTTTGAACATGATAGAACATGTACTGACCTGTCTGTGGGGGTTTTCCCGCAAGAATTTCGCTGACGTCTGCTTGGGCTGGGGGTTGTCACGTGCCGAACACCTGGCTCCCCGAATTGCAACATTGTTGCACGTTCGCTACAATGTTGCGGCATCGTGAACACCTGGTCTGGTGCATATGTGTCTGCGTGAGTGAGTTCACGTGCCGAACACCTGGCTCCCCGAATTGCAACAATGTTGCACGTTCGCTACAATGTTGGGGCGACCGTAAACACCTGGTCTGTCGTCTGCGTGAGTGAGCTCACGTGCCGAACATCTGGCTCCCCGAGATCAAGGCATGTCCAGACTTGTTCTGGGTTGTACAGCTCTGCCATGCAGAGGACGGGTACTAGGAATGCATATTAAATCTATAGACAACGTGTATGGAAATAGACGTTTTGGGGTCTAGATGGGCCACTAGTGGGTCGATGGAGTCGTATGAGGTATCAATGCGAAGCATTCGTGAAGGCGCATCCGACGGGCTGGGTGTGGGGTTGAAATATCGTCATTCTGCGCATGCGCGGTAGACAAAGGGTATGGAAATAGCCGTTTTGAGGTCTAGGTGGGCCACTAATGGACCGATGGGGTCGAGTGAGGTATCAATGTGAAGCCTATGTGAGGGGGCATCCCACTGGGTGGATGTGGGGTTGGAATATCGTCATTCTGCGCATGCGCAATAGACAAAGGGTATGAAAATAGACGTTTTGGGATCTAGGTGAGCCACTAATGAGCCGATCGAGTTGAGTGAGGTATCAATGTGAAGCATATGTGAGGGAGCATCCGATTGGACTAGTGTCTCGGCCGTTGTCAACATTCTGCGCGTGCGCAGACAGGGAATTCTGGGAAAAGGGTGTGCAAATAGACGTTTTAGGGTTTAGGTGAGCCCCTAATGATCCTATGGTGTCGTATGAGGTCTTATTTTGAAGCTGTCGTGAGGGAGCATCCGCCTGGTCTAGTGTGTCGTTCGTTGTCAATAGTCTGCGCATGCGCAGTCTGGCCGTAGTATAGAAATAGACGTGTTGGGGTTTAGGTGGGCCACTATTGGGCCGATTGGATCGAGTGAGGTATCAATGTAAAGCATACGTGAGGGAGTATCCAACGGGCTGGGTGTGACGTGGAACTGACGTCATTCTGCGCATGCGCAGTAGAGAAAGTGTATGGAAATAGACGTTCTGGGCCCTAGGCCAGCCACTAATGGGCCGATGGAGTCGAGTGAGGTATCCATGTGAAGCATATGTGAGGGAGCAACCGCCTGGAATAGTGTCTCGGCCGTTGTCCACATTCTGCGCATGCACAGACAGGGAATTGTGGGAAACGGGTGTGGAAATAGGCGTTTTTGCGGTCTAGGTGGGCCACTAATGGTCCGATGGAGTCGAGTGAGGTATCAAAGTGAAGCATTCGTGAAGGGGCATCCAGTCATGGATGGGTGCATGTAAAATTGGGGGTATGACGTCACTTCCGGTTTGGGTGAATGGGGCGTGACCTTGGAACATGATAGGACATGTACTGACCTGTCTGTGGGGGGTTTCCCGCCAGAATTTCGCTGGCGTCTGCGCCTGCATCCGGATATGCATGAGGGTCTGTGTGAATGGGGTGTGACCTGGGAACATGATAGGAATGCATGTACTGACCTGTCTGTGGGGTTTTCCCGGCCCGGCCCGGCCCGCTCCGGCCGCAGCGCGCGCGCGCGCGGGTTATCCGGAAGTGCGCGGCATCACCGGAAGTGCGCGGATGAATTTCGGGCCAAAAGGTCAAAGGTCAGATCCAGATCAAAAGGTCAAAGGTCTCCCTTTCGGCAAGGTTCGGCAACAATGTTGCGGCATCGATATACAGAGCTTGAACCCAAAAAAGGGATTGTACATTAACCGGGGAAGGATGGGCAGTTCCATTTGCACCAATCAGCGGTCGAGAAAAAGAGCCAATGAGCGATCGATAAAAGAGCCAATGGACGGGTACTAGAATTTCGCTCACGTCTGCGCCTACATCCGGGTACTAGAATGCTTTCGCCTACGCCCGCGCCTACATCCGGGTACTTCTATGTAGGTGTATAAAAGTGGGAATTTTTAGGGCATTGCTGCATTCATTGGCCTGCTTGACCTGACCAGTCTGAGCCTGCCTGACCAGCCTGAGCCTATCTCTCGAGAGGAGCTACTTGCCTGAGCCTCACCAGCCTGAGCCTGCCTCACCGGAGCTATACCATGAAACGTGGAGAAGATTTTCCAGGGGGTCCAGGAGCGCCTCCGGCGCTGTAATCTTTGTTGTTGTTGCTCTCTTTTTGCACTAACCCATCAGAATAGTACGTATCACGGACTACACCCGTAGAGCTACGTATAGGCGCGCATGTGTGACATGGTCTATAAAACACGTCCCTCTGGATCCCACACCTTCATTTCTACGGTTGCAGAGCCATGACGGAAATCCAGCCCTATGCAACTCGCATTTTACAGCATGCCACCGTGGTTAATTCACTCACGGGTTACCGAACAGTGGTTCGGTCCATGTTTGCAGATGGCGACGACAACGAGGGGCGACGCCAGATCCTGAAAGAGTTCACAGAAGCGGTCCTCGACAGAGTGCACACGATGGAGAGGTGTGCTATCACCCACCACTACTGGACTATGACAGCCATCCTTGATGCCCGGATTATGGATCACGAGCGCTCACGCCCGAACCAGCGACGGCTCGTTGGCCTAGTAATGGTCTGTGCCCTATTGACCCTGACGCTGTGGCAATGACAGCGACAGAAAAAGAACGGCTCTTCAGAGCCTCCACAGATGCGCTTATGTGCAACCGATATATACGAGGGTCAGTCAGAGTGTGTGTCATTCACCGTTCGTCATTGGGTCAAGCATGTCACCAGTCCTACGAGCCATCCTTCCCCTTACACCCCGGGCGGAGCTACACGTCTATGAAGATAAAGTCACCCTCGTGGAAGACCGTGGAGATGTTTGCTGGTCGCCCGCTGAGACCGTATCTAATACGGTTACGCTACACCGTGACGGCTGGACCAAATTTAAACGGGTGTTGAGCGGTGAGCTCGAAGGAAACCTCATCCACATAGACAATGCCATCTACATACACCGTGGACCCTTCTTCCGACGCCTGGGCCGTTACCAAGACCCTACGCGAGGCTTCACCCTAGACCCCGATTTGTGGACAGCCTTCGAGAAAGTGGTGCCTATTGTGGACCAGCTGTTTACACCGGACGAGCGGTCAGCTGTTCAGTTGGAGTGGGCTCGTGCCCTGAGTGAAGCGGCGGCAGAACCCAATGAGCAAATGTCTAGCAATGAAGCGGAGGCAGACGATAATGCCATTGATTATCCGGCTAGACTCAGTCAGCCCAGTGACATGACCACCCGATCCTTTGATCTCACGGGGTTGTCCCTATAAATACGAGAGACAGTCAAATCTTGTACCATTCACGTACTGACTATGACGGAGCATATAATACGGGAGTATCGCAGCTTGACCCCCGAGGTCTTCCTGCACGTTTATGCGGATATGGTCGATATCATGGAGGAGGTGGGAGACATCTGTGATGCGGACCCTACACAACCGTGCCGGCTCACATTCGTCTGTCCCGAGAGGGCTGGACCAAATTCAAACGGGTGCTGTCTGGTGAACTGGATCCACTTGTGTCACGATGTGTACATCCGACGCGGCCCCTTCTTTGCTCAATTGGCTCGGCCATTTTACCATTCACCCTGATCTATGGTCTGCATTGGAAGATGCCGTGGTAGATGTGGATCAAGTGCTTACGGAGGAAGATCGGTCATCAGACGAGTAGGACTGGTCATTTACCATGGACAATGTGCTGGCAGAAGCCAACGAAGAAAATCAGAAAGAAACTCCGGCCCAAGATATACCCGTTATAAATAAACGATAGAGCCAGGTTCCATCATCATTTGTCCCCATGAAGAGCTGGGAGAAGGTGTTGGATAACTTATACTACAGTCCCGACAGTCCGGCGGCCTATAGTGCATTGACGGCTCTCTATCGACCGGCCAAACCCCAGGGGATACAACGTGCTCAAGTCCGAGATTGGTTAAGAAAACAAGACACCTATAACTTACATCGAGCTGCCCGTCGCCATTTTCTACGGAACCGGGTCATCGTGGGAGGACTAGATGCCCAATGGCAAGCCGATTTGGTTGATAGGAGCGCCTTTGCCAAACACAACGATGGGAATCGGTATATCTTGACGTGCATCGATATCCTGTCGAAGTATGCGTGGGTGGTACCCATCCGGACGAAAACGGGGGCGAATCTCATAGCGGCGTTCAAGGACATCTTCAAGACCGGGCGCAAACCAATGTATTTGCAAATCGACGAAGGCACGGAATTCCTCAACAACAGACCGTTCCAACAGTTTCTGAAAGCCCAAAAGGTGTTTTTCTTCCATACGTACAACGAGACCAAGGCTTCCGTGGTGGAAAGGTTCAACAGGACATTCAAAGGCCGCATGTATAAATATTTCACCTATAAGAATACAAGGCGGTACATCGATGTTCTCCCGAAACTTGTGAGTGGTTACAATCGAGCCTATCACCGGAGTATAGAGAGAGCCCCCATTACAGTGACCCAACGCAATGAAGCCCAAGTCCGGCGTGTCTTGTACCCCAGGCAATCGCAGCGAACGACGAAGGAGGTGTACAAGGTCGGGGACCCTGTACGGATCAGTAAAGTCAAAGGTCAATTTGAGAAAAGTTACTTGCCCAACTGGAGCGATGAGCACTTCCTGATTAAACGGCGCCTACCCCGACAGCAGCGAGTCTATGAACTGGAAGATCTTCAAGGGGAACCGTTGCTAGGGACGTTTTACGAGACGGAATTACAGCCTGTCGTAAAAACAAAGCAAGACTACTACACAGTGGAGCAGATTTTGAAAATGAAACACCGACGTGGCAAACTATTTCATTTCGTCAAATGGCAAGGCTGGCCCAGTTCCTTCAATTCCTGGGTCGCGGCCAACCAGGTGAAACGACTATAAAGCCAGACACTTCCGGGACTTCCGGTAATGGTGGCAAGCTAGACGGGTGTGTGTATGAGCTCTCTGAATATATCCGTCATTATCGAGCTATAGAACAGTCATCCGTTTCAAATTACTTTTGAAAAAATAATACTTAGGCCCAAAGAAAAGTATCATTGGTGTTTAATTTATCTGATGTCCTCAATATGATTAAATTACTTTTGAAAACACGGAAGCTGGCGCAACAAACTTCGGATATTTTGCTGAATTACGAATGTTACATGCCTGTCTGAGAGCTCACCATTTACATCTTTATGTGTATATACATTGGTTTAAACACGGCTTATGTTTATTTCTATTTTTGTTTATGCTTTATTATTTATTGTAAAATCAAGTTCCACGAGATATTTCATATGCTGCAAATCCAATCAATTTTTAGTTTCTCTCACTCTATACCGTGAATAACGATAAAAATTCGAGATGGTGTTCCTTTAGATCTGTTATCAGAATTACCTTTTACCTCGGTGGCAGCATCCCTTCACTTGCGTCATCGCAGGACCGACGGGCTCCGGCAAAACGCACTTCGTCAGGAAGCTCCTTCAACACGCCGACAGCATGATCACCCCACCCATTGTCCGAGTCGTGTGGTGTTACGGTGAATGGCAGGCAGCGTATGCAGCAATGCCCCACATCACGTTCGTGGACGGCTTACCCAACCTGGCAGATTTGGAACCCGACACCTTGGTGGTTCTGGATGATCTCATGGCGGAGACGGATGCGCGGGTCACCCAGCTCTTTACCAAAGGCAGCCATCATCGACGGCTCAGCATCATCTACATTGTGCAGAATCTGTTCAGTAAAAACAAAGAACATAGGAACATCAGCTTAAATGCCCACTACCTGGTGGTCTTCAAAAACCCGAGAGATACCACTCAACTGCTGCACCTGGCCGCACACCGTTTGCGTTGGAAGCCTTCAAAGATGCGACAACCCGTCAGCACGGGTATATGCTCTTCGACCTCAAGCAAGCCACCCCCGACCACCTTCGACTACGGACCGGCATCTTTCCCGGAGAGACCCACCACAACGGTCCACTAATGGTCCAATTGGGTCATATGAGGTATCAATGTGAAGCCTATGTGAGGGGGCATTCGACGGGTGGGTGTGGGGTTGGAATATCGGCATTCTGCGCATGCGCAGTAGACCAAGGGTATGGAAATAGACGTTTTGGGATCTAGGGGAGCCACTGTTGGTCCGATTGGGTCGAGTGAGGTATCAATGTGAAACCTATGTGAGGGGGCATCCGATGGGCTGGGTGTGGGGTTGAAATATCGGCATTCTGCGCATGCGCAGTAGACCAAGGGTATGGAAATAGACGTTTTGGGATCTAGGGGAGCCCCTAATGGACCGATGGAGTCGTATGAGGTATCAATATGAAGCCTGTGTGAGGGGGTATCCGCCTGAACTAGTGTCTCGGCCGTTGTCACCATTCTGCGCATGCGTAGACAGGGAATTGTGGGAAAAGGGTATGAAAATAGACGTTTTGGGATCTAGGGGAGCCCCTAATGGGCCGATGGAGTTGTATGAGGTATCAATGTGAAGCTTATGTAAGGGGGTATCTGACTGGACTAGTGGTTCGGGCGTTGTCACCATTCTGCGCATGCGCAGACAGGGAATTGTGGGAAAAGGATATGAAAATAGACGTTTTGGGATCGAGGGGAGTCGAGTGAGGTATCAATGTGAGGGGCATCCGCCTGGACTAGTATGACGTGGAACTGACGTCATTCTGCGCATGCGCAGTAGACAAAATGTATGGAAATAGACGTTTTGGGGTCTAGGTGGACCACTAATGGTCCAGTGGAGTTGAGTGAGGTATCAATGTAAAGCAGTCATGAGGTAGCATCCGGCTGGACTAGCGTGTCGTCCGTGTTCGACATTCTGCGCATCAGCAGACAGGGAATTGTGGGAAAAGGGTATGGAAATAGACGTTTTGGGATCGAGGGGAGTCCCTAGTGGGCCGATGGGGTCGAGTGAGGTATCAATGTGAAGCCTACGTGAGGGGGCATCCGTCTGGACTAGTGTGTCGACCGTTGTCGACATTCTGCGCATGCGCAGACAGGGAATTGTGGGGAAAGTGCATTGGAAGGAACGTTTTGGGGTCTAGGTGGGCCACTAATGGTCTGATTGAGTCGAGTGAGGTATCAATGTGATGCATACGTGAGGGCGCATCCCCTGGGTGGATGGGTGTTAGGAATATCGTCATTCTGCACATGCGCAGGCAGGCCGTAGTATGGAAATAGACATTTTGAGGCCGATATGGACCACTATTGGTCCGAATGAGTCTAGGGAAGTGTTATTTTGTAGCTCTCGGTGTGTAGACCACGACTTGAAGGGATGTCCACGTCACCTGTGACGTCACTGGTGACGTCATCAGTGAGAGTAGTAGCGAAAGTGGGAGTTTCGGAGGTGCGATGGGGTGCATTTGGAGTAGATAACGGCCTATTTTTCCATCCAACTACCTGGTAGAGTTACCTGTGAGTGTGAGTGTATGCGCGCGTGTGAGTGAGTGAGTGAGTGAGTGAAGCGTGCACAACGCCGGTGAGGCGTCCACAACGCCCGTCTTAACGCATGGATGCACTAACGACGGTGAGTGAGTGAGTGAGTGAGTGAGTGAGTGAGTGAGATCCGACTGGACTAATGATTCCTCCGTTTTCATCATTTTGCGCATGCGCAGTCTGGCCGTAGTATAGAAAGCAGGCATTTTAGGGATTCGTGGAGGTGTGTTGAGTGGTTGACCATCCCTGGTCAAATGGACCGTGTGGGGTATCAGTGTGAATCTCTCGAATGAGCAGGAACCGAGCATGAGAATCGTCTTCCATTTAAACCGGTTAGGGTGTGAGTAGTAGTGTCAACGGGAATAGAGTCATATTGACCTCTTTGCAATTAAATGACCTCAAAACTTTGCATATTGAAGAGAAAATCTACCTCCCAACACAGAAGAGTTCCAATTGTTACCTTTCTAGGGGGAGGTAACCCAAGATCACTATAGTTCCGGCAAAGGGGCCCTGGGCATGTATTCTTCCGCGGTGATGCGGTCTGGCGGTGATGCGGTCGCGGAAAAAAGCTTCCGCGGAGAAAAAGTAGTCCCCAGAATTCAAATACGCTGCATGTCCGATTGGGTCGAGTGAGGTATCAATGTTAGGCATTCGTAAAGGGACATCCGATGGGCTGGGTGCGGGGTTGAAATAGCGTCATTCTGCGCATGCGCGGTGGACCAAGGGTATGGAACTAGACGTTTTGGGGTCTAGGGGAGCCACTAATGGTCCAATTGGGTCATATGAGGTATCAATGTGAAGCCTATGTGAGGGGGCATCCGACGGGTGGGTGTGGGGTTGGAATATCGGCATTCTGCGCATGCACAGTAGACCAAGGGTATGGAAATAGACGTTTTGGGATCTAGGGGAGCCACTATTGGTCCGATTGGGTCGAGTGAGGTATCAATGTGAAACCTATGTGAGGGGGCATCCGATGGGCTGGGTGTGGGGTTGAAATATCGGCATTCTGCGCATGCGCAGTAGACAAAGGGAATGGAAATAGTTTTGGGATCTAGGGGAGCCCCTAATGGACCGATGGAGTCGTATGAGGTATCAATATGAAGCCTATGTGAGGGGGTATCCGCCTGAACTAGTGTCTCGGCCGTTGTCACCATTCTGCGCATGCGTAGACAGGGAATTGTGGGAAAAGGGTATGAAAATAGACGTTTTGGGATCTAGGGGAGCCCCTAATGGGCCCATGGAGTTGTATGAGGTATCAATGTGAAGCTTATGTAAGGGGGTATCTGACTGGACTAGTGGTTCGGGCGTTGTCACCACTGCGCATGCGCAGACAGGGAATTGTGGGAAAAGGATATGAAAATAGACGTTTTGGGGTCAAGGGGAGCCACTAATGGTCCGATGGAGTCGAGTGAGGTATCAATGTGAAGCCTATGGGAGGGGGCATCCGCCTGGACTAGTATGACGTGGAACTGACGTCATTCGTCATGCGCAGTAGACAAAATGTATGGAAATAGACGTTTTGGGGTCTAGGTGGACCACTAATGGTCCAGTGGAGTTGAGTGAGGTATCAATGTAAAGCAGTCATGAGGCAGCATCCGCCTGGACTAGCGTGTCGTCCGTGTTCGACATTCTGCGCATCCGCAGACAGGGAATTGTGGGAAAAGGGTATGGAAATAGACGTTTTGAGATCGAGGGGAGTCCCTAGTGGGCCGATGGGGTCGAGTGAGGTATCAATGTGAAGCCTACGTGAGGGGACATCCGCCTGGACTAGTGTCGACATTCTGCGCATGCGCAGACAAGGAATTGTGGGAAAAGTGCATTGTAAGGAACGTTTTGGGGTCTAGGTGGGTCACTAATGGTCTGATTGAGTCGAGTGAGGTATCAATGTGATGCATACGTGAGGGCGCATCTCCTGGGTGGATGGGTGTTAGGAATATCGTCATTTTGCGCATGCGCAGGCAGGCCGTAGTATGGAAATAGACATTCTGAGGCCGATATGGACCACTGTTGGTCCGAATGAGTCTAGGGAAGTGTTATTTTGTAGCTCTCGGGGTGTAGACCACGACTTGAAGGGATGTCCACGTCACCTGTGACGTCACTGGTGACGTCATCAGTGAGAGTAGTAGCGAAAGCGGGAGTTTCGGAGGTGCGATGGGGTGCATTTGGAGTAGATAACGGCCTATTTTTCCATCCAACTACCTGGTAGAGTTACCTGTGAGTGTGAGTGTATGCGCGCGTGTGAGTGAGTGAGTGAGTGTGAGTGTGAGTGAGTGAGTGAGTGAGTGAAGCGTGCACAACGCCGGTGAGGCGTCCAGAGCGCCCGTCTTAACGCATGGATGCACTAACGACGGTGAGTGAGTGAGTGAGTGAGTGAGTGGGATCCGACTGGACTAATGGTTCCTCCGTTTTCATCATTTTGCGCATGCGCAGTCTGGCCGTAGTATAGAAAGCAGGCATTTTAGGGATTCGTGGAGGTGTGTTGAGTGGTTGACCATCCCTGGTCAAATGGACCGTGTGGGGTATCAGTGTGAATCTCTCGAATGGCTGTCACCCGTCAAGGCCTTACGCCTTAACGCCTGTCTCAACGACTTAAAGCCCTAGCATAACGCCTTGACGCCATGATACAGACCGATGAAAGAACAACAACAACAAGAAGGATGAGAGAACAACAACAACAATAGCAGGTTTTTTCATATAGTTTATTTTCCCCTCCATCATAACATACCCACGCTGGGGGAGCCGCGTTGGATAGGTTTACAATTCAAGAAGTCTCTTGTCCAATCAGAGGCCGCCATTTGGCATTGCATCTGCCATAGTTGTTCTTGTCCGTTAGATGTATTCTCAGCTGCTCTTGTCCAAGCAGAAGTCGCCGTTTCAGAAAGTTCCATCTTTGCTCGGTGTGACCTAATATATGATTCTTACTCATTCATTCATCCGCCTCAGATACTTGTTTGCGCATTCTGAGTATCTATCAGTGCATGGGTGAATACATTCAGGGGGCTCCGGAGCTCTTGGAACTCGGAGAGGCTTTCACAACATCTTTGAGGCGTCCACAACGCCCGTCTTAACGCATGGACGCACTAACGACGGTGAGTGAGTGAGTGAGTGAGTGAGTGTGTGAGTGTGTGAGTGAGTGAGTCTTCCGGTTCCGGTCACGTGACAGTAAACATGGAAAAACCCGTACTATAGGGTACAGGGTGCACCGGGTATGTGTGTGTGTGTGTCTGCGTACGATGACGTCACTTCCGAGTAGCGCAGGGTCAAAGGTCACTTCCCTGGGTACTGTGGTTTTACATCCGGGTCCTCATCTTACATCCGGGTTTTTCCATGTTTACTGTCACGTGATCGGAACCGGAAGACTCAACCACTCAACACACCTCCACGAATCCCCAAAATGCCTGCTTTCTATACTACGGCCAGACTGCGCATGCGCAAAATGATGAAAACGGAGGAACCATTAGTCCAGTCGGATCCCACTCACTCACTCACTCACTCACCGTCATTAGTGCGTCCATGCGTTAAGACGGGCGTTGTGGACGCCTCACCGGCGTTGTGCACGCTTCACTCACTCACCCACTCACTCACACTCACTCACTCACTCACTCACTCACACGCGCGCATACACTCACACTCACAGGTAACTCTACCAGGTAGTTGGATGGAAAAATAGGCCGTTATCTACTCCAAATGCACCCCATCGCACCTCCGAAACTCCCGCTTTCGCTACTACTCTCACTGATGACGTCACCAGTGACGTCACAGGTGACGTGGACATCCCTTCAAGTCGTGGTCTACACCCCGAGAGCTACAAAATAACACTTCCCTAGACTCATTCGGACCAATAGTGGTCCATATCGGCCTCAAAATGTTTATTTCCATACTACGGCCTGCCTGCGCATGCGCAGAATGACGATATTCCTAACACCCATCCACCCAGGGGATGCGCCCTCACGTATGCATCACATTGATACCTCACTCGACTCAATCAGACCATTAGTGACCCACCTAGACCCCAAAACGTTCCTTACAATGCACTTTTCCCACAATTCCTTGTCTGCGCATGCGCAGAATGTCGACAACGGTCGACACACTAGTCCAGGCGGATGCCCCCTCACGTAGGCTTCACATTGATACCTCACTCGACCCCATCGGCCCACTAGGGACTCCCCTCGATCCCAAAACGTCTATTTCCATACCCTTTTCCCACAATTCCCTGTCTGCGGATGCGCAGAATGTCGAACGCGGACGACACGCTAGTCCAGGCGGCTGCTGCCTCATGACTGCTTTACATTGATACCTCACTCAACTCCACTGGACCATTAGTGGTCCACCTAGACCCCAAAACGTCTATTTCCATACATTTTGTCTACTGCGCATGACGAATGACGTCAGTTCCACGTCATACTAGATCAGGCGGATGCCCCCTCACATAGGCTTCACATTGATACCTCACTCGACTCCATCGGCCCATTAGGGGCTCCCCTAGATCCCAAAACGTCTATTTTCATACCCTTTTCCCACAATTCCCTGTCTACGCATGCGCAGAATGGTGAAAACGGCCGAGACACTAGTTCAGGCGGATACCCCTTCACATAGGTTTCACATTGATACCTCACTCGACCCAATCGGACCAATAGTGGCTCCCCTAGATCCCAAAACGTCTATTTCCATACCCTTGGTCTACTGCGCATGCGCAGAATGCCGATATTCCAACCCCACACCCACCCGTCGGATGCCCCCTCACATAGGCTTCACATTGATACCTCATATGACCCAATACCGACGGTCACGGATGTACAAAGGGAAGCAATTTTACCAACGTCACGGCAGAGGGCGTGACTGCTTGGGGGTCAGATCGAAGATTGTTAACATGGTGGATCAAAGGAAATTGACGCAAAACGGTTTCCAGTTCGATAAATGGGCGGTCAAAATGAAATTAAAACAGATGTACTGCAGAGTGACTATCCTAACATATTGACAGACACACGAGGCGCTCTTGTTGTATGATGTAAGATATATATTTCTAGTCCAAATGAATTGAAGAATCTGGTATGTTCTTCTGTGACGTCGATCATTCGCTATGACGTTGCAACAATCCATATTGTGAAGATGCCACTCGCGATACGATTGTTGGCGGTCCAAATAACAAACGTCACAAGAGAGCATCATAATACAAATGTATCAAAATGTATATATTCGTAGCGTCGCAAGCTATCGTATGGCTGCAGGATAAATCTGACCCCCTCTGCACTCCGCCCTCTACCGGTATGTCAGCAAAGTTGTTCCCCTTTACGTATCCGTGACCGTCGGTATTGGATCATTAGTGGCTCCCCTAGACCCCAAAACGTCTATTTCCATACCCTTGGTCCACCGCGCATGCGCAGAATGACGCTATTTCAACCCCGCACCAGCCCATCGGATGCCCCTTTACGAATGCTTAACATTGATACCTCACTCGACCCAATCGGACCATGCAGCCTTTTTGAATTCTGGGGACTACTTTTTCTCCGTGGAAGCTTTTTTCCGCGACCGCATCACCGCCAGACCGCATCACCGCGGAAGAATACATGCCCAGGGCCCCTTTGCCGGAACTATAGTGATCTGGGGTTACCTCTCCCTAGAAAGGTAACAATTGGAACTCTTCTGTGTTGGGAGGTAGATTTTCTCTCCAATATGCAAATTTTTGAGGTCATTTAAGTGCAAAGAGGTCAATATGACTCTATTCCCGTTGACACTACTACTGGTGTGGAAAGCAATAACTTAAGAAAGGCTATCTTGGGAAAAGATCAATTATAAATTGTCATCATAAGAAGAACAGAGCTTTAAATTTACTGGAGGGGTGGAACCTATGAATATACACTGGTATGCATTATTCATAGAACAATAACTAGAGTAAACAGTGATTCTTACCACCAGCTACTTCATCTGTAGCCATGGCTGAAAATGGGAAAAGAAATGTTACATATAAATACTACTAAAGTCTACTTTGGAAATATGCCAGTTAACCCTAGTTAAAATATCTCGGACCCCTGATTAACGCAGTGGTGTATTCTCACTACCCTCACCGCCATGCTGACAACACATACGTTTCCATGGTGGTTTTGCAAACACATTTATCGATCGCGCACTTACCTTCACCTTTGCGCACTACTGGACATCATTTTCATTGAAAAGATAGTGCGCCACGAATAAAAATACCATAACGACATACCTGTATACAGAGAATTTACATTGGCGAAAATGCCCACATTCTTGACCCTCGATTTAGGGCTCCATATGGATAATTGTAACGGTTGTAATTAATATATGGCCGACGAAAGGCCATCTAGCCGGCCATTTCTGTATTTTATTTATCGCGCCCCATCCTGTTAATGAAAATGATGTCCAATAGTGCGCGAAGGTAAAGGTAAGTGCACGGTAATTATGTTTGTAAATCACCATAGAAAAGTATGCGTTGTCGGCATAGCGGTGAGGGAATTGAGACGCTATGAATCTTTAACTACGTCACAGTGTCAGTGTTGGGGAAAGCCGACCAGACCCTTCCTCATACAGAGGGCGTAACGCTCCTCTCTACATGGGCGTCCTGGGTCAGATCGAGTTTCTGTCAGAAATTAGTGTGATACCTCTCACAAGATGATCTGCCATTAATCTGCAGGGATATCTGCATCACCTGCTGCGCTTTAACAGCTGGTTTCATTCAGTTCTTGCGCTAATTTCAACTCCGAACACATGTACTGTACGTTTCTGATGACCATCGGGAAGTTGTACACACTCTTACGGGATCATGAAAACAGTAGGAGACATGAAATGTACATTAAAGCAATCCTTGAGGTCTGTATTATTCAATAGGATATATTTGCAGGAACATCGGGAAACGACAACTCTCAAAACTTCAAAAGACCTCCAGCTGTCATTTTCCATTACCTGCTTCGTTCGCCTCAACCTCTCCGCGACGTGGTTACATTGTGTCCCAGAATGCACTTTCCTCTCTCAGAGGGCTGTTTCCCCTCCCACCGTGGGTCCCTCTCTACCTGAGTAGTGGGAAGCCATTCAATTCTGCTGTAAAAATGCGCACCCAGAGTTTTCTGCCCCTGCGGAGTCACGCGGAAGTGACCTCATTTCTGGTGACGTCACATCCGGGTAAAAAGTCACTTCCGGATCAAAAGTCACGTCCGGGTGAAAGGTCACGCCCGGGTCAAAGGTCACTCCCGGTCACGTGACGACCCAGCAAGAGTTATCTGCTCCTAAAGAAGACCGTAGGCCAACGCAGTTATTTCATTATCCCACTTCAGACAAAATCGTCCAATGAAAACGAGCGATCACGGGCACATGGTCGCCCGATATATTCCATCCACCGCCGTTGGTTGTAATTCGGGGTGAGTAACTAGGTTATCTCCCTTTCCAGTAGCTCCTTTCTCAAAGCACTCGCGTCGGCTGCCCTGCGTCGATTACTCCTCGGGCTGCAGTTTGACAACAAGTATTTGTGAGCTTCAGCAGCTGAACTTATAAATTAGATGGAATTTATTTTGTGAACAGCCCGTATTTCGTCGTAATCAGCGATGATCAACACTAATGAATATTGCAAATGTGTGACTTCACATATGGCCAGCAGTGCTTTTTTGTTTCGTGAGCAACAACAACACAGGGCCAAAGTTATTACCTATGGACTTTAGCGTGTTCAGAGAGGGTCTACAGCGGGATAAATTCGTTACACGGTTTGTCAGTGACCCAATACAGAAATATATGGGGTCAGTAAAGTTTATATTGGGCTCGGGTGACGCCTCGCCCAATATAAATTTTACTGATCTCATATATTTCTGTATTGGGTCACTGACAAACCGTGTAACTAATAATGTTAGTCCCAATCTATCTCACCAAGTAGAACAAGATGGAAGGGGTCTCGTGGCCATTGGCAACCTGTAACCATCTCGGTCATCTATACGCGGTAAGACTGACCCTGGGATCGTGTGTATCCATTTACAGCCTACTTTCGGCAAGTGCGAGAGGGAATTTCCAGAAATCAATACCACGTGACTTCGTCAGCCAATCAGCTAAAGTCTACCGACGTAACCCCAACGTAACTCGCCATTTTCGAATCATGTGATGCCCTACTTGTTGAAAATTACAGATCTACCACACCTCTTGGGTGATACGAAAGTTATTCATACCTATATATTTTGTAAGCCTAGCCTTATCTGTTTCCGAAGTGGTTTGAAAACCTGTAATTTATCAGATCTCACGATTCGCAAGCCATCCTATGGATGGCGAAGTGTACGCAAATGGGCCATTGGGTGACTTTCGCTGAAAAGTTACTGTGCGCATGCGTAGTGAATAGGCAGATCTATCTGCGGTGAACTTTTTGGGGTTCGATTGGGTCATGTGAGCTATCAAAGTGAAGCACTCGTGAGGGACCATCCAGCTGGATGGATGGGTCGTGGAAGCAAGGTTATGGCGCACATGCGCAGACAGTGGATTATGAGAAAAGGACATTGGGCATCCTCATAACAGTGGTTGCAATACACCCCTGATCGCAGTCGAATGTGCTCTCCGGAGCTGTATGAAACAGTCTTCTGGCGAAACTGATGTTTCGATTGGTCATTTCCCGATATGAAATGGGGACCTTCCAAACAGTGCAGCGAGGCAGGGGGAGAGGCTAGTGAGTGACAAACAGCAGGTACATCATTTTATTCGATAATTAACTTGAAATGACAGAAAGGCTGTCATAACAACATGCACCTTTATCATATCTAGAGCATTTAATCAGAATATGACGCTTCGATTTGCGTTCAGCGACCATGCTTTTCAGTCGACATTTGATCGCCGGACAAGCCTTCACCCTTACACCGTCGGTTATACCACCCATTGCATCACACACTCGGCAGTCCATACGCATGGACTATATTCACGCGAATCACAATCAAAAATCAATAACATAAACTCGTTAGCAATGAAACCAGTGTAGGTTATTAATGAACAGATTTTCGGAGATATTTTATTAATAAATTAATGAGGCTACTAAGGTGATAGAAGAAGGTTTGTATTGGTGGAGTAATCTCTACGCTGAGAACGTGTTAACGATATTTCAATTGCGGACAGGGCTTGTAGCCAGAAGATAGTCGTTCAGCTGACATGCGCTGTTCGGAGGTTGGGCATTGGGATGGACGCCGGTGCTTTGGGGTCGAGGTGGAGCAATATTGGTCCGAATGGATCGTATCGGGTATCAGTTTGAAACATTCGTGGGGGAGAGTCAAACTGGACGGGTGTGTTAGTGAACGTAGGGTTATGGTGCGTAGGCGCAGGCAGGAAATGGTGGGAAAAGGGCATTGGAATGGACGTTTTGGGGTCGAGGTGGTCTCATAATGGGCGTACTGGGTCGCGAAGGTATTCTTGTGAAGTGCTCCTCCAGGCCGATCAAGTCGTGGGCGTGTGCATATAAAACTTTCCCTGAAAAAAAAACACGGAAAACGGACTTTACACCTGGTATGTCATAGAAATGGGAATGTTGTTGTTGTTGTTGTTGTTGAGTTAGTGTAGTCTCTCAATTTAACTCAAGTTAACCCTTAGTAAAGAAAGCAGACACCCAGCATATTTGCCCTATGACCTTTGTGGAGAGTTTTACAGTGACGCCTTAACGCCCCATCTTAACGCCTTAACCCCCATATTTTAACCTTCAAACACCTTAACGTAACGCCTTAATGCCCCATCATAACGCTTCAACACCTTATCCTAACGCCTTAACGCCCTACCATAACAGAATATTTTTATCCTTCGCGCGAGATTGTACCATGCTATTTTATAATGCTAACACGTCGACAAGGTGTATGTATCAATACATTCGCACCACGGCCTAAAACATGTTGCGACTTGGTGGTCACCGATGTCGTCATGGTTCTACGCCGGGACATTGTACGGAGGTTTTGCTGAGGAAACCCCTGTTCTATTTACAGATCATATCGGGTAGAGCCAGACTGAAGGTGAAACGCGTATACGAACTGAGGTGTAGTGGAGAAAGGGGACTTTGGGAGATGCTGACTATGCCCCAGGCACTTCATTCTTATTTGCGTAGCAATACATGCAGCAAGAGAAGGCGAATCCCCACACAGCGCGACTATCTTGACACCCTAACAGACGCATCGACGGCTGCTCCTGTCCAATGAAAAACCGTCATTTGAAGTTGCATCTATAATATTCTCTCTTGTCTAGTAGAGTCAGACTGAGAGTGATATGTGCCTGCGCACAAGAGGAGTAGAAGAGAAAGAGAGTTTCCGAAGTGCAAAGGAGCGCGTTTGGGGAGATGTTACCTGTGTGTGTATACGCGTGAAGAGAAGGAGGAGGGAGAGAAGGAGGTGGGAGAGGAGGAGGAATGGGTGAGTGAGTGAGTGGGTAAGTGGTGGTGGTGGTGGATATTTATGGTGGTGGTGATGTCGATGCTGATCACCGGTCTTAACGCCATAAACAGCCACCACCACCACCACCACCACTTACCCACTCACTCACTCATCCATTCCTCCTCCTCTCCCACCTCCTCCTCCCCCTCCTCCTTCTCTTCACGCGTATACACTCACAGGTAACTGTACCAGGTAGCCAGAGCGAACATGGCTTCATCTCCTCAAACGAGCTCCTTTGCACTTCTGAAACTCCCGTTCTCTAGTACCCCTCGAGTGCACAGGCGCATATCACTCTCAGTCTGACTCTACTGGACAAGAGAGAATATTATAGATGTAACATCAAATGACGGCTGGACAGGAACAGCCGTCGATGCGTCTGTTAGGGAGTCAAGATAGGCCTTAAGGCGCTGCGCGGGGATTCGCCTTCTCTTGCGACATGTATTCCTCGCAAATAGCATTGAACTGCCTGAGGCATAGTCAACAACTCCAAAAGTGCCCTTTCTCCACTACACCTCAGTGCGTATACGCGATCCACCTCCAGCCTGGCTCTACCCGATATGATCTATAAATAGACCATAGGTTTTCCCAGCAAAACTTCCGTACAAATGTCCCGGCGTAGAACGATGACGACATCGGTGACCACCAAGTCTCAACATGTTTATGTCCGTAGTGTGAATGGATTGATACATACACCTTGTCGACGCGTTAGTATTATATAATAGCATGGTACAATCTCGCGCAAAATATAAAAAATGTTATGCTAGGGCGTTAAGGCGTTAGGAAAATGCGTTAAGGCGTTAAGATGGGGCGTTAAAACGTTATGATATCCCGTTCGAAATATTCGGACCAATATCGGTCCACCTCGACCTCAAAACATCCATCCCAATGCCCTTTTCACACAATTCCCAGTCTGCGCATACGCGACATAGCCGTACTTACACGACCCACCCATCCAGTTGGATGGTCCCTCAAGAGTGCTTCACTTTGAATCGGACCAATATTGGCCCACCTCGACTCTAAAACGTCCACCCCAGATCTGCCTATTCACTACGCATTTGCACGGTAACTTTTTAGCGAAAGTCACCCAATAGCCACGAGAGCCATGGAGAAAACAAGGTGCCCCATACCGCAAATGTCCATGAATGAGCATTGAAATAACTGCAGCGTACGGTTTTCTTTAGGGACAGGTAACTCTTGCTGGGCCGTCACGTGACCGGAAGTGACCTTTGACCCGGATGTGACATTTGACCCGAAGTGTCCTTTGACCCTGATGTGACGCCCCCTGAAGTGACGTCACCTCCGCGTGACTCCGCAGGGGCAGATAACTCTGGCCGCGCACTTTTACAACAGAATTTAGCGGCTTCCTACTGCTTACTTGCCCTAAAGTATAACTAAAATTAGTAATAAATAGGATTGCAGCACCCCTGGCATTCGAACGATACGG
The DNA here is from genome assembly GCA_036873755.1 of Hanleya hanleyi. Taxonomy (NCBI): domain Eukaryota; kingdom Metazoa; phylum Mollusca; class Polyplacophora; order Lepidopleurida; family Hanleyidae; genus Hanleya; species Hanleya hanleyi. Next base: position 200,707 of record JAVTVY010051205.1, read on the forward strand.
TGATACCTCTCCTTTTAAACCCCAATCCGACACAAAAGCTTCAAACCTTTTTTGTTTAATATGGGTATCTTGAAGAAAAATTATGGAAGGTTTCTCGTTTCGCAAAAGTTCAGAATATCTCTAGTACGCTTTTCCTGGGGAAATTATTTTTACGCTATCCGCCATCCATGAACAATATAGATAGTATATATTTATAAAACACCCTTAGATATTGCATACAAATCAAAAAAGCAAGAAAATAACACAACGTATAAATAGCTCCCATCGCATCCATCCGGATGCACACTGAAGTTAATGCCGTATAGTCGAAATACATGTAGAGTTACTCATTTTTGCTTCAATATAAACAGGTCTTTGTCGGCTAGAATGTATAAACATTGAAGTAACTAAAGGACAAATTTGTATCTATTCAGAAATGTTCGAATCAGGGGAGATAACCAGGAATTGGGCCAACAGGGGGATTCTACGAGTTGTCTTCCTTGCGCACACAGTGCATGGGTGGCAGCACGAACGATTGATGTCATACAGGGATTTCCCCAACCTCCCCACAGCGCATGCTCCATTTCGCAGGCTCCAATAACATCCCTGCCTCCAATAGCGGAAGTTGACCTTTACTACGTTGCTATGACGTATAGGGGAAACCAACCAACGCACGGTTCAGTTTGAATCCGACCAAACGACTCCTTTAATGTTGCACATGAGCGAACTACTTTTCATATGCTCTGTCCAGATAAACAGGGAAAATTATCTCCAGATAATTCTTTTTAACGCTAGGTCAACGGAGGTATTATGCAGACTTGAAAAGTAATCAAAATTTTCGTTAAACATCTATTTTACTATATATGATGTCACTTCCGGCGATGTGCGCGAAGGCCCCGAATCCGGTCCAAAAATCTGACTGGTGGCTGGGGTGTTATTAGACCCCCAGCGAGGTGGTTGGGATTTCCCAAGCAAAGAACTGTCATTTTGTTGGTTATGAAATTGCGGAACAACATTGTTCGAACTGATCATAGACTTGTATTAATAACATCGTACAGCACATATAGGTTATGTGTATTGAATATTTCACCCACTTGTATGAGTGATACGCACCACAAGGAGCATTCCAGAACACTGCATGGGTTCTCCACTCAGGACATTCCCAGAGATGACCGGTCATTCCCGGAGATTCAGGCGAAGCGTCCACGTGCGTATTTGAATTATCGTGGACATGGGACTAATTTTTGTCCGCGGAGGCTTGAACCGGAAGTGACCGCATCACTACCGGAAATAACCCTTGACCCGGATGTAACCTTTGTCCCGGAAGTGACCTTTGACCCGGGAGTAACTTCATCAGATAAGGGGAGATAACTCCCCGCGGTTCCCCCAAACAAGAATTATCTTCCCCCAAATGCGAAAAATGATGCACTTTTATTACTTCTACTATGGATACAACAGTGCTAGTCTTGGGTTGGATTTGAAAGAAATTACTAAAAAACACATATGCATCGTTCACCGCAAAGTAACAGCATTGTTAATTACTAATTAAGGCCAGAATCGTTTGTATGATTATACCATACTATTAGTTATTATTAGAGCATAGAAGGCTACTTCACATGACAATAATTGCAGAGATTTCTGCAAAGAAAAAGTGAAAAATGTCCCAGTGTACTCAGATGAATATATCCTACACTTTTTTAAACTCATTAAGTTTGTTATTATCCACAGCATCCCATAAATATTGAAACAGCTTTCTATCATAAGCACAGGTAGAGGGTCTGAAATTGCTGTATGGGATTCCAACAGGATCAACCTCATTATGTAGGGCTGCCTTAGCCATTTCGTCAGCTTCAGTGTTTCCTTTGATGCCAACGTGACTATAGGCAACCAACAAAACACAACATCGGGGGTCGTTCCTTAGTCTTACTTGGGTCATTCTCAAGGAAAGGCGCAATTCGTGTCACTCGACCTGAATTTCATTCTAACCAATCTTACGGCTGGAAAAATTCAAATTGTTCGTAGTATTCAATTAGTAGGGTACCATGAGTACGAATAACTTATTGCAAGCACTGTCCCGATTGATATTTTCGGGTAAAATTTTACCAGAACCCTCAATTATGGGTAAAATAGACCTGTCACTGGGTGATACACAGTGTATAACCCTGTCCGGCTGGGATATATTTATGACGAGCCATCTGTGCCTATTTATGACGTGATCGCACCGAGTCGACACGTGTGCTGAGATGGAGTTTGAGCATTTTACAATTTTCTGCGTGTTACACATCACTTTATGGAAGAAACTGAATGAGATAATGTTCTAGATTTATTTTGGCAGATCCTGTGTCAAATTTAACTCCATAGATCATCTCGTTTTCATCATAATCGTGTTCATGTTAGAAATTTATCAAAACTCTGTCGAATTTTACAGTTATGAAGTTGATTGTTCTTGTGGTATAGGATTTCACATTCTGATCTGTATATTATAAAAAACTAGAATGGTAGTTAATCAAATATGACTGGTACAGAGGAGATAAATATAAGTATAAAGAGACGAATATTTAGGAACAAGTGTTCATGTCCTGAAATGAGACTGTCCGTATTTTTGTCGAGGAGATTTCTTCGACTGTTCGAGTTTTTGATTAGTTCCTGTGCGCATTTTTGGCGTGCATAGTAAAAAGCGAAGTGCAGTTACTGTGCACATATACTATAGCAATGTCTAATCGGCAATGATACTAGTGTTCATGTGTAGGGCCGAATGATGACTTAATTATTCCAGTGGGTTTCATATCTCAGAACCCACACTACGGCGCCATGATCCGGTTCATTTTCATGTTGTCTTATAGTTTTTAAATTATAAAAGGAAGAATCATTCCAAGAAATATTCGTAGGCCCACAACCAGTCCGCGGAAGATCCACGAAGAAATCCGCAAAGCTCGCAAAGCCTAACATATTTCACTGCCATAAATGTAACTTTTTTACCAGATGGAGGTTCAACCTCCAGCGGCACAGTGACATACATACTGAAGCATCGTACGGCTGTCCAATTTGCAGTAGACCATTCAAAGTGAAATGGTCCAGAGATACACACACCAAATATCGGAAATTAGAATTTTCGATATCGGAAATTGAATTTTCGATATCGGAAAATGAATTTCCGATATCGAGAATTGCAATTTCCGATATAAGAAATTCGGAGAGAATTCCCGATATCGGAAATTCAATTCCCGATTTCGAAAATTCAATTACCGATATCGGAAATTGCAATTCTAGTTTTCGTAAAGCTTCCAAGCTTTCATTTTCGATATCGGAAATTCAGTGACAATTTCTGATATGGGAAATTCTATTTCCAATATCGAAAATTGAATTCCCGATATGGGAAATTCTATTTCCGATATCGGAAATTGTCACTGAATTTCCGATATCGGAAATTCTAATTCCCGAAATCGGAAATTCTAATTCCCGAAATCGGAAATTCTAATTCCCGAAATCGGAAATTCTAATTTTCGATATCGGAAATAGAATTTCCGATATCGAAAATTAGAATTTCCGATATCGGGAATTTAATTTCCGATATCGGAAATTCGGAATAAAAAGCACTTTGGCTTGTCATACTTTAAGTGTGTCGACAGGGACAACACTTAAAGAGCAGTCCCTGTGGACACACTTAAAAGGTTATTTCAACACTTTACGAATAAGTGTCAACACTTTAGTTTTAAGCGTGTAGGTACACCAAGTGTCTCAAAATGTTCAAGTGGAGATCATCTATGTCGTACGACCGCAATAATGTAAAATACAACATCTAGGCTGACAAGTTGCTTTGCTTTTGAGATTTGGATTTTGTTTTTATATCATTGCAAATTCTGAATATACCAACACTACAGTGCTTACAAAAGGAGCAAAGAAGTGATTCAAAAATTATCATGCAGACTGTACCCGGTCGGTATAGTATTTTATTTTTTTACAAATTGTATTCCTTGCCAATGTCTCAGTATGTACGAAATATTGACGTAAAAGACGCAGTACATTCGAGCCAGAAATCGTCTCCAGTTTGAGGTGCCAAAAATAATCCTTCCCAAAAATAAAATATTACCTATTAAAGAAACATTTTGACTGGCATAAAGATCGACATTTTGCTATACACAGAATAATTCCAAGACATTGAGTATCACGGTTCTCGAGGAGTATTATTGCAAAATCGCTAATTTTAGGTGAAGACGTCTATTTCTCTCTGTAAATAGATTCATTTTACATTCGAACGTAACAGAACTTGCCCCGGTCCGCAGCTACATACTTGAACAATCTCTTGGAACTTGATCAATCTATTGAGACAAAGCATAAAACTAATCCTGCATGGGTATGACTTTGCACTCTTAATATGTTTTCTGTTCGGTTCAACGTTTTCGAATTGCACGAAAGTATACACTAATTCACGGCCTTATCTGAAAATCACGATACTCGCTGGCTTGGAATTATTCGGAGTATACATTTGTATCAAAATCTATTTTTTTCCATAGGTCATATTTTTCATATGTTCCTAGCTCCAATTACATCCTTTGGGTGGTACGCCATAGCAATATCGAAGGTTTAAATTTACGGGTATATATATTTTCATCTTTGGATGAATGCGTATTTATTTTGGGCGTCCTCGCAAATTCTACCTGTTAAAACATGTATAAATTTACATTATTGTTTAATATCCTGCAACACCATGCAGGTTCAGGATATGCTGTACCGTATTTCTTGCCAATCTCAATATTTCTATATGCCGGTATTGGCGAAAATGTTATATTTCGTAATTTCTTCGTGCATGTAAAAAACTGCATCCACAGGTAATTTTAACTTATTTTTTCATATATCGATGTAGACCCGTTAGGGTCTGATGACCCTAGGGTCATTCAGATATATATAGGAGAGCTGTAATTCTTGTAACATGAAATGCCCGGTTTACTCTTGCACAAAACAAAGTTCTTGCGCTGAAAGAAATAGTTCTGAAGCTTTTTCTTCTTGATAACCTTGTTATTTGTCTTTTGAATTATTTTTGTTGTTCTTTTACGTAAGCTGAATATAGTAGATGTGTCTTGATGTTTTTTCAAGTGCTCAGTTGTTGTTTTTGAGGGTTTGCTGTTTCTAGGTAAAAGTATGTCGTCTGCTTGACCAGAGACTGTCGTCTGCTAAACCAGAGACTTTGAGAGGAAAATGCTGGTTGATTTTTGGTCTGTGTATGTCACAATTTTTTTGACATGAAATGGCTTGTTTGGTCAATATTAATGTATATATTGTTGTATACTGCATTTCCAATTTCATGTTCCTCTTCACTTTCCTCATTTATTTGTTTTCACTGTGTTGAAAGGAAATTTTGGCAAATGAATTCGAGTGTTCCCCCTCCTTGAGACCCTCTTCAGCTAGGTAACACAGCCACTGAAGCCAGTGGTTTCCATGTACAGCTTTCTAGGCCAGTTGACCCAGTTTTGTGTGCCAGACCTGAATACATGTACAAGTAGGCTTACTCAGAGTGATATTGGCCATAAATTCTTTTGTCATTAATCCATGATATGGTAAAGAGTTAATTACCAACAGCTTGATCAAGTGTCATATCCGAATCCTCTAACCAGCCCTCTTCCATAAAGAATTAGAGCATTTCCACAAAGTGGATGCTCTTATGTTTTCATGAGAAATGGCTTCGCCGGATCCGCCGCCGCCGCCGTGACTTTAAACGTGAATATCTCTGAAACCGTTAAATATTTTCGGGTCAGACTTTGTGTACTATCTCCTTAGGCCTGAGAAATTTGTCTGGTTGTGTTTCGATACCCGCTGCTCACCACTAGGTGGCGTTGTAGTCAGAGCATAGGTAAACCTTTCTCTGATGATTTCGTCTGAACGGCTGGTCTGAAATTTTATTACAATGGTCTTGAAGGATAGTCAATGGGCTTTAAAGATTTTGGTGTAGCTGGCATAAATGCAAGCTTTTTAAATGCAAGCGTTTTGCGTCTCAAAAAAAAAGTTTTTCGTGAAATGAAAATTTACCAATTCGCTTGGAGAAATACTTAAAAACTGTTCTATTGTAGGTTGTCAAGCATAAATATAGGATTGCCGACATGATAGTTCCCTTTCGGTGCGAATTAATTTGCCATTTAAATGAAAAATCTCATTTATCTGACTTAACATCAAAACCTCCATAACCATTATCACGATTAAAGTTTTTTCCATTGAACTCTTATGTGCCATCTCCCTAGGATTTCGCCCGCTTGTTTTTCGTGGCATTTGGTCGTCACTAGGTGGCGCTATATTAAAGGATTTCCGAAATGTTGAAAAACACGAGAATCGTGCATATGCGTATAAACGATTTGCCAATAGTCTAGATGTCAATGTCCCAAAAATCAGGAACTGTTTGAGTCACATTTTTATATGCTCATCGAAGACAAGGCCTTATATATACGATTATGAGTTCTCTCCAACTATCCGTCTATCCATCCATTAATCCATTAACATTTGTTGTTCGTGCGATATCTGCAGTTCCAAGGTATGGATCGGTACCAAACTTTGGATATACATTACCCGTAGGGCAAAGAGGAACCCTATTTATTTGCGGTCAAAGGTCAGTGTCTTGTGTGCTGTCCTCAGTGTTTTATAGAGTGGATGGAGGGTGTCTGGTCCCAAGCTGCTTCAAAGATTTCTTCTTTGAAGTAGCAGGAACGCAACGTGGCTGGATGGTGCTTAGTTGGTTCATTGCGATAAAGCTGAAATATTGTTGAAAGTGACGTTAAATTCTATTCACTCACTCGCACACTCAAAGGTCAAGGTCACAGTCCTCCCAAACTGAATCCAGTTCTGACTATACTATGAGGTTGGACTATTCAGAGTTGTCTCCCCTACATGTATATGGCATTTATCCCATGGAGTTGTCTCCCCTGTTTAATACATGTCTGAAACAGCTACATTCGGATAAACAGCTGAGAAATAGAAAGCCTGCATTTACCAATTTAACTGGGAAAGGGGTCATTTATGAACTTTATATCTGTTTATTAACTCGAGAACAAAGATTTACTTCATCACGTTCTTCGCATTTTTCTTTATTCGTGAAAAATGTTCCCACCTGAAAGGAATCTATTTGAAGGAAAATTAATATTTTCTTGTATTTGACATTTGTCGGATTCAGTTTGGGCGTGTGAGCTCTTGTCTCTTGTTTCAAGGTCATCTAGTTACCAAGAGTTAGTCCCCTTTTAGTTTATCATTGAAACTTCATAGAAATAAGATGTCTCAAATGTTACATTCTTGTAAGCACAAAATCTTAGACCATTCGCTGTATTGCTATAGCTACCAATCGGGACCAAGGCCATTAAACAACCTTGAAATTTGGATCAGTGTAATTCCAGATGTACAGGCATATATTGAAGCCCCCTTTTGATTAATTTTGGCCTAATCTAAAAACTGGTAACTCGAGTCTATGAGGACTTCTATGAGGAATAATTTTCATAATCTCTCACAAAGATATCAATTTTGAACATGCCCCCTTCAAGGATGTTATGTTGTTTGTTGTTTGCTGAGAAAAGAATGTAAGGTCATTAAACAAGGCATAATGGTAATTCATACTTAACTGATTTAGGACTATTTTGCATCTGTATGTAATATTAGAAGCAAATTAACTGGAAGTGTGTACCATTAGATAAGACTAGCTAGACAGCATTGGCACGACTAGATTCTAGACCCTTCCACATTCTCACACATGTAAGACTGTAGATGAAATGCAAGAGCACAATTATGTGGGGGATCATGGATGAGAGAGAGAGAGACATTTACGGTTTTAACAGTGATAATGGGTGTGATTAATTATGTACGTTTCATAGGATTAGTCCTCATCTCTGGCCGTACCTTGGCAGAATATGGGTTTGTCATAGATATAAGATCGGTCATAATTTTTAGGAGTGGCGAGTCACATTCATGACCTCATATTTCCTCAGAATTGAGCAAAATAAAAGCCAGGTCAGCATCATATATTTCATCCCCTTTGAACAAAGATGTAAGCAAAACTGGAGAGACGTCCATGTTTCATTCCCTCGAAGACAACCAAGAGATCATTCTACAGCATATCTCCCTTGTCAGCTTGACTTTTCTATGAACAAGTCGAAGCATGCATCCATCCGTTGCTGTTATTTTCAACGGACCATTTGAGTACTATTTGTTATGTACCAGTACGGAGTACACAGACCTGGATGGAGGATCAGGATTGCTATTCAAATTTCAGCATCAGCTCATCTCCAATGATGCATCACTCGATTTTTGTTTTGAATCATGCGAACATGAAACTTGTCAATCTTTTTGCGAACATAACAAATGTTATTAGAAGGGAGGCTTGCTAGCCAATGCATTGCAGTGAGTCTAACTGTAACGTGCAGAATTCTAGCTCATTTGCTTCTGGTATTATTTTGATAAAAAAACAATACTTGACTATTTAAGTTCAGATGTATGCTGATGATCACAGGCATGACAAATACCAGTCGTTTTCATGATTCCCAGACATCGATATATAAAAAAGTCTATAGGCTCTAGTTTTATATGTTGTGCAGAACGGAATGTGTTCTCTCAATTTCGGTGTCGTCGGATGAAAATTTAAAATGCATGTGATTTATATTTAGCGGTACATTTTTTTCATATCTTGCGGAAGCAAATTCGGAAATTGCCGTACCTCGTGCCAATCTCGATATATTGGCACAATTTTGGATCTTGAATTTTCAGCTTTGTAAAATGTTTAATTTGGATTGTGAAAGCATACATTTTCGGTTATAAATTGTATTGCCTTCTATCTTAAATTCCAAGTTCGGAATGTACCGTACTTGTCAATCCAGTGGTTTTCTCGATTACAACTTAGGGTGTCGACGTACTTGCTCAAGTTATACAGGCAATTTGTATACAGGTTTTCATATTTTAAATGCCGAGTGGATGCGTTGACTAAAATCCAAGTTTAGATCAATGAAATCTGCATGTTATACATGGAAGTCGTAGCCAGTTCCAAATATTAGATGATTAAGTTTCGTTGTGATCTAAGGCACTGGCAAACTGAAATCACAACAATTGCACCTGTAGAGGAGATCCAAATTAGTGATCTTCTTCTTAGCTAGAAAAAAAAGAAGGAGAATGAGTGTAAAATGCAAGAGAAATTGGTGTCTTGCATCGTGACATGCAATTTTTGGGCAATCATCTTTGCCCTGAAAGGGGCATCGATGTTGTTCCCACTGTCTTTCCTTTGTTGGACGATTCATATTTCAGAAGGAGGGTGATATGTGCACAAATAACATCCATATTGTGCATGGAAAATTGGGTAGTACGTCGAAAAGTCGTACAGCGCGATTTTCTACCTCTTCACAAAGGCGCACTGTGTCACATCGAAAAGGAGCACAGTAGCAGTTATGAGTGCGCTTTGCATTTCGACCTCTGCTGAGAACGTGGAAGAAAAGTACACGCTTATTTCTACATATTAATAATGAAAACTAATACATGAAAAAACATATGTCTTTTATGTACTTATAAAAGTGATATTATTGGAGAAATATTCCATCCTTTCACAAAATTTCTTATATATTCTTACCTCACTATCGCTAGAGTGAAAGCATGCGACACTATAATAGCTGTTTTTGTCTGAATTTATTCCCATTACCTTGATTATTTAGTTATGGTCTAGAATTGTCGCCAACACATGATGGTCTCTTGTGCTTGTCTTCCTATCGCCTTGAAATGTTGCCAAGATGACAATTGTTTTTGTGTGTCATCAGCGATTGCGTCAGGAAGACGTACAGTTCCATCGTCATAAATATATCACAGGCGGACAGGCTTACACACTGTGTGATAGTGTCCTTCTTGATACCACGATGAAGCTGCCAGAAATTCTTTTGTTCTACATTATTCTACCTTTTTTGAAAACAGCTGCGTCTGTTCTTTCACTATCTGAATATATTGTTTACAAGGTCAAAGGTCTTTCACTGGTTTTCGGGTCACTGGTGTTACTGTAACTGAAATCGGAGCCAAAAAGCGAACGTTCAAATTTGAAACAAAGTTTTGCCACCAGGCAGCTTCTTTTCCAAGCGCGGATAAACTTGAGATTTCATACCATGTGTTTTAAACTCTTTTCAGTATTTCAGTCATTTCATGCACCAAATTTTAGCGTACGTTTATTACTTGTCACTGGTGTTTATTACTTGTCACTGGTGTTCCGTGCAAGGATCAACATGTAGTGGCAGCAGGCTTCTGAGTTAAAATATTAACTGGTAATAAAGAAATGTGCGTATGAACTACAAAAGCATTGTTTTTTGACCGTCACGACAATATACGAGGGAGCAACAATTAATTCTTTCCAAAATGTCAGTGATGTTACCTGTCAGTGGTGTTACTATTTGTACGGTAACACCATTGACCATAATTTATTGCTTTCTTTCGCAGAAACGTACTGCAAAACATAATACTTATACAGGCAGTAGTTTACTGTACCGGTATTACATTGTATACATGCATATATTTTTTAAAATACAGTATTTACTGGCATGAATATAGGAAATACAGTACATTTAACAGATTTACTGTGAAATTGGCCTAACTTATTGCTTTATTTTACTTTTCTGCAGAATATGATTTACGGCATACAACAATATTTTATACGAAAAAAATTAAAGTAATTCGCCGTACTGTTTCATATACAGCAAGTTCATGCATCTTTAATAAAATGCATTTTGTATTGCTTTGATTGTGATTATTCATCAATTCATCCTTCTTTGTTCGTTTCTGGTGCATGATCAACTTTAAGGCTCAATAAGTATGCGTCGATGTGAACTCGTAGGCATTCAAAATATATATTATGGTATACGAATTATATTGATCGCCACGTTGTTTTCCAGGAAGTTTGTAAAATTCACTGTTACGAAAACTTCGTAATTTTAAAGAAAAAATCCAAAACATCACATTCCTGGTAGGCCTTCCCTCACAGAGTTCCCATTTTTCTTTCTCATCATTCCCTACTTGGAGGATTATGCAAGCAGGCTCAAAATAACCCCAATCTGATAAGTCACAAAGTCGCAAAGTTTCGGCTCTCTATAGTTTTCTTAATTTCGTAGCACGATAGAATCCCTCAAGGGCACATATGGTTAAGCCTACCTGGCCTGGGGAGAGGCGGATCCCTTCGGCCTCCGCCATCCCCTTCCCCTTCCCCAGTTAATACTTATCGTGCGCCTAGAAACAGAGTAGACATAGCTTATCATATTGCGGTAAAGTTATAGCCCATTCAGGTTTCCTGGTTTAACTGGGCATTTTAATTTATTTGAGCAACACTATTATATTATAAGTTTTTGAGAGAAAGAAAAAATCGAAAAACAACAAAATTCGTAAATCGGCCGAGCCCTAAAATAGGCGAAAATATGGCTTCCGGGAAGGTTAAGCCACTTTGAAATCATGGCGGTCATTATTTTAAAGTAAACTGTACAAGAGCAACTATAATAACTTTCGTAATATATATCCAAGGTCATCATATCAGATATTTATTAATTTAATAAATCGATTCATTGCCAGTCTCTTATCGGAGTATATAAAGTGATTTTTTTCCTGGCTTTTTTTTCTTGTGTGATTATGTAACCTGATAATGTGGTGCCCATTTAAATGGGTGAAACTGACGTGAATATCTCTCTGGTGTGTCTAAAATCATGTATGTGATTGTTGGGCTAATGATATAATATATAAATAGTCGAACACTAGTTTCGGCACATATATGTACAGTGGTACCGGTAGTACATTCCGTGTTCAATATAGTTATCAGTTTATCTCCTTGACAAACAGACAGTAACTTGTCATATTGTCTGGCAAACCATGATAAAAAGAAATATCTTCCTGTTACTTCGTGGTATTCTTTTTTTTTCAGAATTATCTGTCTGAAATCATATAACAAATTTACAGTAAGTTACTGGCACCTTTGCTGCCAGTAAGTTACTGTAAAATTTAGAACAAATTTTTTACAGTGTAAAAAGGGGGTCGTTCTCCCCAACTGGACGCCCTGAGTCCCTTTTTATTGGCAAAGTACGTACAATATGCATGCAACACGCCTTTACTAATATAACAATATACATAGTTTGTATCAACTCAATACTTTTACAGTGAGTAATTTAGGACAACTAAATAATGATCATAAAGACAAAAGAATATACTCATGAAACCACTAAGAAGTGAAGTGAAGAAGTGACTCAGTGATTTTTATCGTATTAAATATGTAAACATACGTATCTGTAGAGCTGTGTGGGGTAGGGTATTCCATATAATGTCACCAGAGCATTGGAACTGGATATAAGCAGGCTACATGTAGGCCTAGCATATTCCGTCCCAGATTGGAACGAGTTCGTGAAATTGAGAGCATTTTATTCGCGTTTGAGCGAGCGAGGGGACGTGCTCTAAATGCATAAGCATTGTAGTTCTGCTCAATTCTACGATTTACGTCCAAATTAATACAATCATCAAATGTGCAGGGTGTGCTCAATTTTACAATACTACATCTTCTCTAGCCAAGTCGACGTACATCACGTTGCTCTGTACATTGCCTTGGCATACTTCTCTAGTCCAGTTGAAACGTGAATCCTCATAGAATCCTCATCGATGAGTGGAATGCAGAGACGGCTTGCTGCATCCAATCAGAATGCGCGTTACGTACGGGTAGCAGTTGATTACCTGTATGGAGTCGAATGTGTGGGGAAATTCTGCCGAAAAAACAAAACAGGAGAAGCATTTTCACGGCCACTTTTGGTGTTCTGATCAGTTGAATCAGCTTTTGGGACGCGCTGCACGGTCGAACGATAACGAATCGCCTTACGAGTGTGGTCGACTTGAAATTGAAGGGGAACAACTCCTGGAGGCAAAAAGTCGCTCACCGTTAAAACTTCCGCTAGGTGGCGCAGCGCAGTACTCCTCTGCCACCAGCCAAGAATGTCAAGGCAGCGTAGAGAGCTTTGCGATGCAGTTGACTTGGCTGGTGAAGATGACAATACTAATGCTATCGAGAAGGTTGACTGAAAATATTTCTTCTGTCTGAACGGATATTGGATAATGGATAAATGAGCCTGAATTCAGTCTATGGAGCAAAACGGTCTCCCATTCAAACGCTCAGTGCTTGGAGTACCTATCGGTTGTTTTAACTCTGTTGAGATTGTTTCGGTCCCATTCGTCCATATCGGCCCATTTCGGTATATCGTCAAACCCAAAATTTCACTCAAATTATGCAATCTACAGCATTTCGGGAACTCTAATTCACAGGAATAATGAACGAAATTCGAGGGTTTCCGATTGAACCCATATCCATCCGGGAACACAATAATTGATGATCGAACAACAGTGGGACACAGAAAGTAGTGACGCATTACAACACCTGGTGTGATTTCACAAATTTCTGTCGCTGGATTTTTCAAGCTTCCCGGTTATAAGCAGTGTTAAGAGGGTATTTATTCACCTACTATTGAGATCTTTTAACTATTTTGCTGCTCCGACGAGACCGATGTTTCTGTTTTTGCTACAGGAGACAAAGACGTTTGTTTTTGTGTTACGTACGGTACATGGTTATCATGTACAAAATATTGGTTCAGTGTTGTGTGGTTGGCCCAAGTAAACTTGTTTATCTGTAAATCCACTCTTAACTTGATGGGTATTTTTCACTGGTGTTGCAAGAAAAAAATCACATGGTGTTATATTCCCAAAATGCTGTTTGTTCTCTCGTCTTAATCTTATGCTTGGGAAAGTAGATGGCGTGCGGTGTTTGATCAATTGATACGTGTTGTCCGACTCATTGATGCAGAGTAGGGCAAAAGAAAAAAAAAGACATATATACTGTGGTAAGGTAGGAAGAAATATGTACATTATAAACTGGAGAAACATGGTTATGTTATTTACAACCCTTGTGTGGGTGGCACAGCTGATGCGACTAATTTAAATACATGTTCTAGGAAGGGTAGGTCTTTCCCAGGTAGTCACAGAATGCTCCCACTATCTTAGAATTGTGTTCCCTTGACAATGCTTGAGAGGACCTCACTGTGCCCACTTAGCACCTGTAGGTTGATCTCCCCCACAATAGATCCTTCAATTCTCCCTGTTGGAAAGACGCAGAGTCTGATTCACTTTGCCCATCAGAGAATCGCGTTCTTCCTCAAATCTCGAGCACTGGAAGACATAATGATGTACCGTCTCAGGCACATTGTAGACAGTGCAGTCTGCTGACGTTAGGTCGGTGTTCAGCTTCACCTGATGATGTTTCAGTTTGGTATGACCACTGAGGATCTGGTTCAGGCAGCTTTGTTCTCTTCCTCTGTGTTTATGGAAAAACTTCTTGGTGTTTGTCTTCTTGATCACGGCCTGGACACAGCTTACCTTTGTGGAGTTTTCCAACCGTCGTTGCCATTTAACTACCGCCTTCTTCCTCGTGTCGAAACACCCCCAAAGAAACCCCACCGGCCCTGGAAAATTTGAACCTACGGTAATTCCCCTAATAATTCGATCACCGGAAGTGCAGCAAAAATGGCTTACATCTGGAAATATTCTTGATGGCGCCAGCTACAAAGGATCACATTTTGTCATTGTATGACTTCTCTTCAATTTGTATGAGAAATGAGAATGTTATTTTTTCTATGTGTTTGAATATCAGAGTTGAAAAGTGAACTTCCTGTGATTGAATTATTAGGGAAATTACCATATTGCCGGAAACAAAAAAATTTTGTTTAGGCCTTATCAGAGTGCCCCCAAGGATGTATATGTGAGCTGCCTGATACTGATCCTGTCGTCATGTAGAGTGTTGGCAGGTCGGCTTGTTGGCAGAATTAGAAGAATATAAATAAGGGATGTAAACGGTGGTTATTCCAGACTGAGTTACTGCCCCTGTTATCAAAGTATAGGAAACAAGGGGAGGTACATGTAGGCAGTGTATACGATTTTGTCCTTTCGGGTTTGTTTGTAAATAATGATGTATATGAGAGGTGCCTGATACCTACACTTTCGACGTCACCCCTTTAGAGTGTCGGCAAGATGGCGTGTTTGCAATATTTGGAAGAAATATAGATAAGGAAGGCAACCACTGGTTAGTCTAGCCTGGGTTTAGGCCCTGATATTGAAGTATTGGAAACAAGGGGAGGTACCCAGTGTATACGATTTCGTCTCTTCGGCGTATATGTATTGTCACCCTGTTCTGTTGGCATCACTCTTTGTAGTGTCGGCAAGTCCGCTTGTAGGCAAATCGGAGAGAAATGTAAATAAGGGAGGTAATCGGCTGTTATTTAAAGACTGGGTTACTGCATGTGCTATTAACTCTTTCCCTCATATAAGCGGGTTTTGACGACTTGTGTAGATCCTCATGTAGCGTGTTTTGACGAGTGTTCCCCTAACTCCTGAAGACGGATTTTGACGAGTCACTTGGGTGGTCGATTATTCTTGCAATTTTTGGCGTTTACTTTGAGTAAAACCTAATCAAAACTATACGTTTTCAGAAAGCCAAAATTTCAATAAATCTGACTATATGGACTGTTGGTATGTTTTATGGTAAGGGTAAAATGAAATCGGGAGAGAAACAGAAATAATCGATAAAAAATGCGCGATTTGACAACAAATTTGTTTCATGTGCTCCAAGACAACGTTCGAAAAATAGTAAAATCTGCTTCCAAATTCCTGAATATTTCACGTAACGCGAGCATAAACTACCAAAGTATCTAACCTTGATGACTAGCTCGTCAAATCTGCCCATCTGAGTTTATTTTATGTATTTTCCCGGGACCTGCTGTCTTCACGGTAAATATGTTCAGCCGCCATTCTTTCTGAATCGGCCTTTCGTCGACAGTGACCATAGCGACCGAGTCACCACGTGACCTCTTCCTCCAATCACGCCGGGCCGCGCCCAACCTTGGCCAATCAGTGAGCTGTGTTTCTTTCACCTTATGAATATTTATTACTGTCTGTATTCTCCTGCACGGAAGGTATATTGGATTAACACAGTTATAGTTCGTTCTACACCTGCCATCCTGTCATGTCGCTGCCAAATCCCGATCCTACGGAGAATTAGCTTTACGATGGTATACGGAAACATGCGAATGGTAGCCGGAAAGCAGGAAGAGAACGGTGCAAAACGTGGCTAAAATGCGACAATTTCTTCGCTTTTTTTCGTGATTTTCAACAGAAGTACATGTAAAGCAGACACAACACATTTCTGTGGGAGACCATTGGTAAATATTTCTCCACATGACATGGGACATAGAACGGGATATTTTACATCGCTGGAGAGGTATCATATGAAAATTGAAATGAGTCCATGGGTTGAAGACCTACGCCATTACAAATCTATTATGAGCCAGAGAGAGAAAATTCCCCACAAGTCTATGAGGGAAAGAGTTAAAGTATTGCAAACAAGGGACGTAATGAGTATAATTTATCCTCAGGAGACGTTTTAAAACAATACACCTGCAAATCGGCAGATTTTGAACTGCACAATAATACATGTAATATTTATGTTGACTTCACTTCGATGGCAGAGATCACGTGATATTGAATAGATGGTGAGAGGGTGGGCTGGTTATCTCCCCCTTCTTTCTACTTCATGCCAGGGGTAGTAATCCAGTCTAGGGAGGGGGTGAATGGGACTTGGAAAATGTAGACAAAGTGACGTGACTGATACCGACCCTTTCAACATCGCCCTGTGGAGTGTCAGGAAGTCGGCTTGTTGGCAAAATTGAGGAGAAATATAAGTAAGGGAGGTAATCAGGGGTTATTGTAGTTTGGGTTACTGCCCCTGCTATTGAAATGTTCGAAACAAGGTATACGATTTCATAAAAATATATATTTCATAAAAATGTATATATACCATTTCATAACGAGGTATACAATTTCAAGGTATACAATACGGCAGTGTATACGATTTCTTCTCCAACGGGCGGGGTGCTTATGAAGCTGTTTATGTGTGATGACCGATACCGACCCTAGGTTTGGACATTGCCATGTGGAGTGTCGGCAAGTTGGTGTTGTTGCCAAAATTTGTGTGATGCCAGTATTTTCTTTCATCCACATGAACTCCTGAATTGGCTGCCAAGAGGCGACAATAAAAATAGTAGTGTGCCAACACTGTGTAAACAGCCGACCTGCCGATGGGAGATACAGGCTGTTTCTCATGGGCGGACTGTCGACATAGTCATACGAAGTCATACATGTATCGTATGGTCATGATGGTCGATATGTGGTGGACAATGATGCATAGTCATTACGGTAGAGCTAATCACTCGCCAAACAGTGTTTATTAACAAACGATACATATACTTCCAGAGCAGCAAGGTTGACTTGGGCCCGGAATTCGGACACCTTGACAAATTCTGGAACATTAATTGGGAAAAAACGTTTACGAATTCTACAACTTTGTCTTTATTTCACGTAAAATGTGACATCTTAGTGAGCGGATATAAATTTTTTGGTATCAACAGGTGGCAGCACTTTTTTTATGACATTTCATTGCGGCATTCAGAAATTCTACCTGGCGTTTTTTCTACAGGTGAGAAAATGTGGGTTTTTTTTATGTTGCCCATGCTTTGAACAACTAATAGGCATGTTTCCGAATTTGGGAACATTGTCGATTTCCGCAATTTCATGAACTGAGATAACGCTGCTATTATTACAGTACGGTAACAGTCTGGCACATGTCTACTATTATAGGTAGACATGGATTGACCTTGAAACCGCCAAAAGATTGTGTTATTTTTTTAATGGTTTGATCGGGCTATTCGTCTTTTTGTGGAATTTACGATAGTGTTGCGTGGACTCGGAGACAACAGAGATTACATTCAAGCCAAAGCATGCTAGGTAAAAAAAAAGTTTAGAATTCAACAACATCAATACAAAACTATAGTTATTGGGTTATTATCCAATCGTCATAACCCCACGTTTTCTTCTCAACAACGCGGTCCGTAGACCTGCCAATACACGCCCGGATTAAGGATAGCTGGGTCAAAATTGGTCATTTTTTTTTATTTCTTCATTCAAATATTCACTATTTCCTCTAACATTTGGTGAAAAAATGAAATCAAAATTATAAATAGAAGTGCTTCAATATTAGGATTAAAAATTTAGTTTCCGAGGCACTGGAACAATTAAACAGATTGCCTTAGCTTGGGCTTGGCCAGTATTATTTTTGTCTGTTAAATTTCCCTTTCCAAAACTCATTTCCGCAGTGGTAAGCTAATTATCATTTCCGCAGTGGTAAGCTAATTATCTATTAGTCCTAATTATTTACATTAATCTACCCCCTTCTGATCAAAACCATGCAAACATCCGTATTTTTGTTTCGAACACTTCACTCAGACACCCGCCGTGAAGTGTCTAGACAGGTGTGTACAATTCTCAGCTGATCAAGTTTTAGCAAGTTTTTTAAGTTTAAATTGGAATTTAAACCGCCTTGATGAAAAAAACTTAGCGTAATAGTTATCCAGAATAAACAGGAATTCGAGTAGGTTCCATTAGACAGATTAAAAATGTATTTGACAATAGAATTCAAGCAGAAAATTTGGATTAATTCATCGGGACACATTTTGCCCGATTTCTAGCCTTTCATTTTCATTTTTGTACAAAATCCGATATTTAAACGTTTATTTCTCGAAAAGTATCCATGCTACGCTTTTGAAATTTGGCCTGCTTGTAAAGTTTATCTCACTTTTTGTGAGTTCGGATTAGTTTTTTAATTAATCAAGTTTTGAGACGAACGACCGTAAAATAGTATGGGTTTTTTTTTCAATTTATTTTAGTAAAATAGCTGTAAAAACAAAACCAAGCAAAAATTTAAAAAACTGAGATAACCTTTACTAGTTCGAATTGTCTCCTATCAAGGTATACCATCAAAGTTGAAACAAGAACAACAGTTTTTATGAAATTTCAAATGAAAAATGGACGCTATTGTTTTCATTTTCATTTTTTAAAATTGGAACATTTTCTACACAGTAGCAACGTCAGTTATACAAATTATATAGTTGGAATCCCTACGATGTACGCTTTTATAAAATATATAGTTTATTATGGTTGTCTTGTATATTTATTGATACAGACGACAAATTGTCACGGGGGTGCAAAAACTGCCTCTAAGGGGCTAGCTATCCTTAATCAGAAATTATTGGATTTAAAAGCCCTATCTCCAGCAAGTCTTAAGTTGATCACTTGTCTCAGAAAAATGTCTCAGAAAAATGTTCTAATTGTATGGTACTACGTTTATTCCATTGAGGTATTTTACTGCACTGGTTTAACTAGATTCTGGGATAAAGGACATAATGTATACTTATACCTACAATACCTACATGGTGGTGCGTAAGTTTTCATATTTTGAACTCATCCTCCAAAGCATATAAACACTCCAAAGCAAAATATAACATCCGTACCTAACATGCCTTGCATAAATCCAAATGGGAAATTTCATGTAGCTATGGACATGGGGTCAAAATTTCAGATTGAGTTTAATAAGTTTGTGGCAGCATGACAAAATGTAACATACCTACTGACACTTAACTCCCTCTGTGCCGGTATTTTGAACAGTTCCAAGCTGGTATCAATAGTTACACTGTCATGAACATGAATGAAGTGAAGGTATACTATACCTACAATACCTACATAGTTACACTGTCATGAACATGAATGAAGTGAAGGTATACTATACCTACAATACCTACATAGTTTCAAAGCGGTTACCATGGTTACTCCCAGCTTTCAAACAAGATATTGTAAGATGAAAATATTTACGTAGAAATTCTTTATTTTTGTATGCCAATGACAAGCAAGCATTGAACTATATTTTTATCGGTGCTAAGTACCAGTATGGTACAGAAAGAGTTAAAGCAAAAAAACTGCATCCCGTTAACAGCAAAATTCTTGAATATACAATGGTTTGAACTCAAAGAATAAAAGGTAAAAGATCCATATAGGCAAATTTACTTGAAAGGAAGACGTGATCTCCTGAACTGTTTAAATCAGTACAATTATCATAAGGTAACGGGGTTTTGATTCAGTGACTATAATGTTTTACTTGCACTACATGTAAGCTATGCAAAAGTTTAATTATGGACTTTATCATGATTTACTTAATTGTTTTTAGCCTATGAACATTTTCCACAGTACTTTATTTTTATCTCATTATAAACAAGAACTGTTTTTCAGTATTGAACACATTAATTGTAACTAGGTAAAAACATATTTACAGATTTTATGCTCACCCATGGGCCGTTCGTTTCATTCAGTCAAATTCAATGAGATTAGAATTAGAGTCTAAATACTGTGGCAGGGATATGTTTATCTCAAGAACTGAAAAGACAGCTGGTGAAATTTGTAGAATGTTAGCAGAATTTCTGAAGTTAACTTTTGTCTTCTGAATAATTAAAAGAAATAGGGAACCCTGCATTGTAGACCATATAAGCTTACATGTATATCCATAAGCTGTAGTACATTCTCTGTAGCCTATAAGACCAGGATACTTGGAAAGATCTGTATCATGCAGTAAGGGAGCTTCTTGAAATTGGGGCATACTAGGAACTGGCATAAGGCATTCCAAACAGAGTGGCATGGTGCACCGTGTTGGAACTCCTAGGAACTCCATGCCATACAGTTTGGAACTCGACAAACAAAGGATGGCTTATGCCATACCATGCAGCGGCATGGGAGGAATGGCCTAACTGGAACTCTGATCTGGATAACTGGGAATGGTGTATCCCATTTGAATAACCGGCATATGCCATCCCTACCAGGGAACTCAGTTCTCAATTTTAAGAAGCTCCCTAAAACTGTCTGACATTACACCATGCCAGCTATGCTGTTGCTCTGTTCAATCTGTTCAGTTATCTGTGCTTCATGTGATGTCTCCATATCTGGGTTGTGATATCTCCAGATCTAGGTTGTGGGTTGTGATATCTCCAGATCTAGGTTGTGGGTTGTGATATCCCCAGATCTAGGTTGTGGGTTGTGATATCTCCAGATCTAGGTCGTGGGTTGTGATATCTCCAGATCTAGGTTGTGGGTTGTGATATCCCCAGATCTAGGTTGTGATATCTCCAGATCTAGGTTGTGGGTTGTGATATCTCCAGATCTAGGTTGTGGGTTGTGATATCTTCAGATCTAGGTTGTGGGTTGTGAGATCATCTTCAGATCTAGGTTGTGGGTTGTGATATCTCCAGATCTAGGTTGTGGGTTTTGATATCTCCAGATCTAGGTTGTGGGTTGTGATATCTCCAGATCTAGGTTGTGGGTTATGATATCTCCAGATCTAGGTTGTGGGTTGTGATATCCCCAGATCTATGTTGTGGGTTGTGATATCTCCAGATCTAGGTTGTGGGTTGTGATATCTCCAGATCTAGGTTGTGGATTGTGATATCTCCAGATCTAGGTTGTGGGTTGTGATATCTCCAGTTCTAGGTTGTGAGTTTTGTCAAACTTGGGGTATACCTCGGACATGCCGGAGGAACAAAATACTGTGTTTATTACGATCATCACTGTTCGCTTTCAAGACTACTGCTCTGCTACATCCTATTTTGTGGGAGGGCCGTTAGCCGAATGGTTTAGATCGCCGACATACAGTGCTGGTGATTAGATGCCCGACTCTGGGGTCGCTGGTTCGAATCCTGCACGGGACTCAACCAATATTTCAGCACTAGAATCTGTGCTATTCTAAGGTAGTGTAATCCCAAAATAACGAAAATACTGTTATTGTTGTGCATTAAAATTATGCACAGGGCTTCTAGTCAAAATTCACTTGAATGTACTTTATCACAGGGATCTAAAATTCTCATAAAATATGGTCAAAAGTGTGGGTGAATATTGCAGGCAATTTTGGTTTTTCTTTTTAATTAATAATGGTTGTTGCTCTGTGAGTTCACTCGAGATATAATGTAGTTGTTTGAGCTTTTCTCTTCATTCCAGATTCTCCAGCATGGCTCGTGGACATCAGAAGGTCCAGTCACAACAGAAGAATGCCGCCAAAAAAGCTTCTGCGAAAAAGGGAAATAGTGCTGCTGAGCAGAAGAAAGCTGCTCAAAAAGCCCTCATATACCAGTGTACAGTTTGTAAGGTAAACTTGCAGTGTCATTGACACTATATAATCTGGCAGACACTTCATCATTCTGTAGCCAGCAACAGAAGTCCAAGTACGATCGCAAGCAGTCCTTTAGCTGGGCAACAATCTCACACTAATGACTTGGATGTACATGTAGCGACTGTCAGAGTTGGCTGTACATTTATGATCAAACTGATATGATTCCTCATGATCGCATGATTGAAAGAATCATAGGTCTGGATTTGGAGGTCATTGAGGAATGGTGTTTTTTAAACAAAATGTATCTTCACCCAACAAAGTCCACAATTATGCTCATTGGTACGAGACCTAAGCTTCAAAAGATTGACAAAGATATCCATTTACAAATTAACAGTTCTGAACTGCAAAATGTGCAGTCCGATAAGATCCTAGGACTAGTTATTGACCAAACACTAAGTTGGCAGGACCATGTTGACATGGTCTGTGACAAGATATCCACCAAACTTGGTATCCTCTACAGATACCGACATCTTCTGAGAAGAGAAGCCAAAATTATATATTATAATGCATATATTCTCCCGCATATGGACACCTTCACAGCCAACTGCAGACACTTCATGATTCTGCAACTGCAACTGCATCCCAGATAAACAGTGTACAAACTACAGAAACGTGCTGCCAGAATCATTCTGAACTCCCACTATTTAACTGCCACAAGAACTCTTCTGCGAGAGCTTCAATGGATCAGTATACCAGACAGAATAGTATCTCAAAAAGCAACCTTCATGTACAAAATCATCAACCAGCAATGCCCCTCATACCTTAATGACCTATTTAAATATGTAAATGAAGTTACAACAAGAAACCTCGGGTCAACTGCGAACAACAAACTGTACCTTCCTCGACCCAAAACTTGCTATATGATGCAAAGCTTGAGCTATACAGGAGCAAAGTTGTGGAACTCCCTAGATCAAAATCAAGGCTCGAATTAGGGTAAAAAAATTACATGCACAGTGTGCACCTAAATTTCTCATGTACATGCACAGCAATTTGCCTACATGCACCAAAAAAAAAAAAAAATTTAAATCCTTGTTCGTAAATTTGTCCTGAAATCTGTAAACTTTTACAAGTTTGGGCTCTCCTAATGCCAGGTATCAGCACTTATATACAGGGTCTCACAGCATCCTTCAAAAGAACTATTCTAAAAAATCAAATACATCAATATTTGGAAAAAATCAAATGTGTTTTGCCACAAAGTCAAATATTCTGATGAATCTGACTTTGTGTTGAGATCACTCTTGAGGAGGTCATATGTGTACTAAACACCATCTAAAACACCATAACCATTTCTTACTATTTTTTTTGTTAATTTTTCAAATCGACAAATTTACAGAAAATCAAATTATATTGGCCTCAACAAATTTCTCTGTTGTTGTTGTTGTTGTTGTTGCGGGATTCGCGTGTGTTTCTGCAACATAGTCGGGACTCCTCTACAGATTCAACTGCAGCCTGACTCTCACTTCCCACTTTTTCAGCAGAGTCGGTGTTTATTTGACAACAGGCTGCAGAAAAAAGCTTGAATGCTGCTGTGTTCACATTGTTTTGAACAGTTTGGAAATGTCACACACGAGATGAAGCGCACTAAGGGTGCACTCCAGAGATTCTTCCATTCGGCATGGAATAGACTATGGGTCCGTTTTTCGGCCACCAGTTGTCGTAAAACCTTCAACCCAAATCACTTATATGTATATATTTTCTGGAAGAGCATGATGAAACTATTATTTTAAGATATAACACTGCTATATTATAGAAAAATTAAACTCGAACATTCTCCTCCATGCTTGCTTCATTTTTCCTAGAAAACCCCTTAAAATGTCGAAAAATGGTCAAATTCGGCTCAATTTCCAGAAAAATCTGTAAGAGCGATTTTAATTAAACTTCTTACACACGTTCCCTGGTCCGGTCTCAACTTAAAAAGGCAAACAAAAGTGGGTGTCAACCTAACCGTTTTTTGTCAGATTTTCTTCCCGTAAATGAGTCCCGATTTTTAGGCACACCCAAGGGGCATAACTGCGGCAGGACAAACTTTACTCTATGATCCCGATCAGCGTGTAGACGAAGCCAGCCCTCGATTTGTACGTACTCGTTTGCAGCGTTGATAATGCTGAATAGGATGGCATTATAGATATAAGCTATTAAGAAGACAAGAAGAATTATGATGTAGCAGAACAAGGGCAGTCTATCGTATTATGAAATTAGAGAGGGGCCATTACTACGAAACTGTGGAGGAC
Source organism: Hanleya hanleyi (assembly GCA_036873755.1). Lineage (NCBI taxonomy): Eukaryota > Metazoa > Mollusca > Polyplacophora > Lepidopleurida > Hanleyidae > Hanleya > Hanleya hanleyi. The sequence continues at coordinate 225,013 of JAVTVY010051205.1, forward strand.
CACCTAAGAAATAGTGTGGAGTGTCTGATGCGGAGATGCCCGAGATAAAAATACCCACGGGGGTAATTCAACGCACAGCTTGGACATTTTCTAACAAATTTTTCAAGACAATTGGCAGTCGGCCATAAGCTATAGTCGTCGTGATCGATGGTCCATTTTTCATTGTTTGCAAATGCGGCCACATGCACGCTGTGCACCTGCCGTTAAAAATTTACGTGCACCGTGGAAAAAATACATGCATTTGTGCATGTGTGCATTGCTAATTTCGAGCCTTGAAAATATTACATCTCCCTCCCTTGGGATATTCAAGTCCAGAATGATGAAGTCTTTAATCAACATGCAGTAACATTTGTATATATATCCTTATTTTCCTTGTTAAGATTTCACATAATTATGATAGCTTATTTCTTTGCGATTGTCTTGTTGTTAGAGGGCCTCCGGGAAGAACAGTTTTTCAAACTGACTGAGTATTTTTGTAAACCCTCAGCAAATAAAGTTATATATGATTCTGTCCCTTACAGCAATCCGGGATGGCTGTGAAGGTGTCCAGTAAGGCTGTCCCTTACAGCAATCCGGGATGGCTGTGAAGGTGCCAGTAAGGCTGTCCTTTACAGCAATCAGGGATGGCTGTAAAGGTGTCCAGTAAGGCTGTCCCTTACAGCAATCATGGATGGCTGTGAAGGTGTCCAGTAAGGCTGTCCTTTACAGCAATCAGGTATGGCTGTAGAGGTGTCCAGTAAGGCTGTCCTTTACAGCAATCAGGTATGGCTGTAGAGGTGTCCAGTAAGGCTGTCCTTTACAGCAATCCGGGATGGCTGTAAAGGTGTCCAGTAAGGCTGTCCTTTACAGCAATCCGGGATGGCTGTAAAGGTGTCCAGTAAGGCTGTCCTTTACAGCAATCAGGGATGGCTGTAAAGGTGTCCAGTAAGGCTGTCCTTTTGCAATCAGGGATGGCTGGGAAGGTGTCCAATAAGGCCGAATGGAATAAATTTGTAGCATCACAGGCACTTTTTGAAAAAATGGCCAAAGAGGGATGCTTTCATTTTATCCTTTTTATACGCCCGCCAAAAGGCGGACGTATTATGTGATGGCGGTTTCCGTCTGTCTGTCCGCCGTGTCTGGTCTATATCTGGGACAGTTTTCTGTCTACAGTTCTAATTTTTGGTGAGTGGATACCCTATGGGGAGACGATGTGTCACGTACCAAAATGAAGGTCAAGGTCAGAGGTCAAAGGTCACTGGCCTGAAAAAAAACAGGAAATCACTGAAGTGTTCGTGTCCGGTCTCTATCTGTGAACGTTTTCTATCCACAGTTGCAAATTTTTGTGAGTGCATACACTAGGTGAAGACGATGTGTCGCGTACCAAAATTAAGGTCGAGGTCAGAGGTCAAAGGTCACTGTTGCCTAAAATCAGGAAATCATTGATCGTTGACAGTTTTCTATCTACAGTTCTAATTTTTGTTGAGTGGATGCCCTAGGGGGGAACGAAATGCCAAATACCAAATGTAGGTCGAGGTCAGAGGTCAAAGGTCAGTGTGACTGAAAAATCAGGAAATCATTAAAAATTTCTAATTTTTTGTGAGTGGATTCAATAGGGGGAAATGAAGTGTCGCATACCAAAATATAGGTCAAGGTCGAAGGTCACTGTCCCCAAAATCTGGAAATTATTAAAAATAACATTTCTTTGTGTCAGTAGATACATTAGGGGGACACGATGTGCACATATAAAAATGTAGGTCAAGGTCAAAGGTCAAGGTCACTGTGACCCCAAAATCGTGAAATGGTTAAAAATCATGATTTTTTGAGCCCATTGAGAAATTATGGGTAGCCATTTTGTCATGTACCAAACTTTAGGTCCAGGTCAATAGTCAAGATCACGGTGACCCCAGAATCAAGGTCAATGTTCAGTGTGATGTAAAAATCAGAAAATCAATAAAAATTACCAATTTTTATACGCCCGCCAAAAGTCGGACGTATTATGTGATGGCGGTTTCCGTCTGTCTGTCCGTGTGTCCGTCCGTCCCTCGTGTCCGGTCTATATCTGGGACAGTTTTCTATCTAGAGTTCTAATTTTTGGTGAATGGATACCCTATGGGGAGACGATGTGTCGCGTACCAAAGTGAAGGTCGAGGTCACAGGTCAAAGGTCACTGGCCTAAAAAACAGGAAATCACCGAAGTGTTCGTGTCCGGTCTATACCTGTGAACGTTTTCTATCCACAGTTGCAATTTTTTGTGAGTGGATACACCAGGTAGAGACGATGTGTCGCGTACCAAAATTGAGGTCGAGGTCAGAGGCCAAAGGTCACTGTTGCCAAAAATCAGGAAATCATTGATCGTTGACAGTTTTCTATCTACAGTTCTAATTTTTGGTGAGTGGATGCCCTAGGGGGGGAACGATGTGTTGCATGTTAAATGTAGGTCAAGGTCAGAGGTCAAAGGTCAGTGTGATAAAAAAATCAGGAAATGGTTAAAAATTGCTAATTTTTTGTGAGTGGATTCAATAGGCAGAAATTAAGTGATGCATACCAAAAATTAGGTCAAGATCAAAGGTCACTGACCCCAAAATTAGGAAATTATTAAAAATAACATTTTTTGTGTCAGTAGATACATTAGGGGGACACAATGTGTCACATACCAAAATGTAGGTCAAGGTCAAAGGTCAAGGTCACTGTGACCTCAAAATCGTGAAATTGTTAAAAATCATGATTTTTTGTGTCCATTGAGAAATTGAGGGGAGACGGTTTGTCATGTACCAAAATTTAGGTCACGGTCAAAGGTCAAGGTCACTGTGACCCCAAAATCAGGAAATCATCAAAAATCATGATTTTTTGTGTGCATTGATAGATTGAGGGAAGACGATGTGTTGCGTACCAAAGTTGAGGTCAAAGTCAAAGGTCAAGGTCACTGTGACCCCAAAATCAAGAAATCATTAAAAGTCACATTTTCATGTGCCTGTCGAAGACGAGGTCGTGTAATGCAATGTTGCATTCTGTCCATTCATCCATTAACATTTGTTGTCCATGCGATAGCTCTAGTTTCAAGGTATGGATTGGTACCAAACTTTGAGTATACCTTACTCGCATGACAAAGTGGAGCCATACATATGAGATCAATTTGTCAAAGGTCTAGGTCGCAGTCCCCCAAAACTGAATCAAGCTTAGCTGACTAAATGTGTTGGAATATTGTTGGAATATTCGAAGTTCTTTCTCCTGCATTTATATGTCCTGCGGAGTTGTCTCCCATGTTTGAAACGCTTCATTTAGTTAAACTGTTGTGAAATAAAAACCATACATTTACTAGTTTAACGGGGAGAGGAGTCTTTCATGAACTTCACACCTGTTTAGTAACTCAAGAACAAAGGTTTACTTCATCACTTTCTTCTTCCTTCATGAAAAATTCTCTCGTCTGAAAGGAATCCATTTGCAAGAAAACTACTGTTTTTTACAGAGCCATTATTTGCACCTTTCGGCATGTTTGATTAGCCTGGGCCACGTGCTTTCTCGCCAGTGTTTATGTTCCACTGACCCAGAGCCGTGCTCTGGATATGACCCAGTTTACCTAATATGGCGAGACTGTGGAGTCGTGTATTTCTGCCTATTAGCTTGGGCCACGCGCTTTCTCGCCAGTGTTTACGTTCCACTGACCCAGAGCCTTGCTCTGGATACGACCCAGTTGACCTAATATGGCGAGACTGTGGAGTCGTGTACTAAATTTCATTAGCCTTAAAACTTATGGCTGTTATGTCTGTATATTGGACCCCTGCTGACATAACAGGGGTAGTTTAGAAATTAGCTATGCCATACAAAAAATTTCAGTTCGGATCAATCAGTGGCGACAAAAATGCCTTTTGTCACAAAATCTTCACTGACCACCCTTCATTGATAGCTCCACGATCCCGTGACTGAGTGACATACATTCGAGTGGAATGTAAACAAAGCCCCATGACGCGCTCACTGGCTCAGGTTGAAGAACCAAGGACTAACATGCTGCTGTTCTAACCCATGGGAAAACATTGAAAATCTTGATATAAGTCAATTCTAATGGGGCCCCGAGACTAAATACATCTGTTCTTCACGCTATTGCCGTGCAATATAGGCCTAAACGCAGCTGCAAAAACAAGAGCTGAGGTGGCCGAGTGGTTTAGGGCGCTTGCATTTACTGCTGGCAATTTGATGCCAAATTCTGAGAGCACAGGTTCGAACCCCCACGGGGTCGACCCATCCAGCACTAGTTTCTGTGCTTCACCAAGAAAGTCTAATCCTAAAAATAATTGATTAATAATCGAATCTACTTATAAACAATGTTTCATTAAAATGATAAGTTGACCCAGTCATAGATTACATGCCAAAGCCTATAGGCTCTAGTTTAGTTTGATTTTGATACTTAGATAACTTTCATATTGACTTTAACTTGGCATTCATTTTCCTGAATGCAATAATTTGATGTACCAAAAGATAATAATGAGAACAGTGATCAATTCGATGTCATTCTCTTACACACAGACTTTGTTTAGTGAACTAGTTCTGAAATTTCGGAATTTCACCTTCGGAATGACTTAATGGCAAACATATTATTAGCGAATTGAGTATAGGGAGATATCGATAGATACTGCCAAATGTTTCTTATTTGCAGAATTTGATTTAAAAAAAATAATAATTAATAAAATTAGCAACCTTTAGGCTTGGCCGAATATGCCAGATGATATTTCCTAAGAATGAAATAGTTCAGCATTTATATAGAAGGAGCAGCATGGAAAAGAGTGGCAGATAACACACATAAATGCAGAAACTTAGTTAATTATTCAAGACAGTCACAGGCCTCAATTTGAATAGTGAAAAGTGTCATTATGCCTCTTGGACAGTTCGATAAAGCCTTCCATAGTTTCACAGATCAATTCATTGAAAATTAACTTTGAAGGAAATATAAATTTTCCCTTTTGCTCGGCAAAGTAAACGAGAAGGGAGACAAGAAGAGCGTAGATTTTCGCGCTATGACTAATTTCTTTAAATTTGTTTGGATTTCCAAATAATTGAAAGCCTTTTTGATTCGCAAAAATCAACAGATGAACCGAATGTTTTGAAATTTGGCATGTACACGATACTTGTATCAAGGCATATGCCAAAGAGATCATTGTGACTTCGTCTGTCAATTCATGCGGCACGGACCAGTCAGAATCATCAGATTTTGAACGGGAAAGTGAATATATATATAGGCCTATATATGGTATCAGACCTATTACGCAATTCCTATAATTGTGGGTTAGAAGTTGAAAATTACTTCCCTTGTCATGAAAACACTGGGAGATGGCGCTTTTTTCTACAACAAATATTGATAAGTCACATGGATGTCCCATCAGTAATCTTATGGGCTAAACTGTTTCTGGTTTTGATAATCCTAATGTTCAGATGCATACATGTAAGATCATCTTTTCTTTTCCAACGTGGTCAAATGGTGCTCATATGAAGTCGACTACCTCCACTGATATGTCTTCCACTGTATTATTACCCCTCGGGCAAATTTTGCCCGAAGGGTATTGTCGTCGTCAGCGTCGTCTGTCCGTCCGTCTGTCTGTCTGTCCATCTTTCTTGTGAACACGATATCTCAAGAAGAATTATAGCCAGGCATTGTGAATTGATACCACATATGTATTGGGTGAAGGGTCAGAAGCCTATTAAAAATGACTGACCTTGACCTATTTTATCAAGGTCAAATTCTAGTATTTGCTATATTTTTTGAAGAATTGAAGCTAGGGTCTCCAAATTCATATTATATTTGCAACTCGTGATTGACTAGAAGTCTATCCCAGTTGACTGACCTTGACCTATTTTTTATAGGTCATATACTGTTTATTGTGATATAAGATGAAGAAATAAAGCTAGGCTTTCCAAATTAATGCTATGTATACATCTGGCGAAGGTCCAGAGGTGTACTGAAGATGACTGACCTTGACCTATTTTATCAAGGTCAAATTATAGTATTTGCTATATTGTTTTAAGGATTGAAGCTAGGGTCTCCAAATTCATATTACTTATGTAACTGGTGATTGGCTAGAAGCCTATCCCAGTTGACTGACCTTGACCTATTTTTTCAAGGTCATATACGGTTTATTATGGTCTAACATGAAGAAATATATCCAGGGTTTCAAAATTGATACTATGTATACACCTGGTGAAGGACCAGAGGTGTACTGAAGATGACTGACCTTGACCTATTTTATCAAGGTCACATTTTAGTATTTGCTATATTTTTGGAAGGATTGAAGCTGGGGTCTCCAAATTCATATTACTCATGCAACTCGTGACGGACTAGAAGCCTATCCCAGTTGACTGACCTTGACCTATTTTTTATAGGTCATATACTGTTTATTATGGTCTAACATGAAGAATATAGCTATGCTTTTCAAATTAATACCATGTGTACATCTGGTGATGCTCCAAAGGTATGCTGAATATGGCTGACCTTGACCTATTTTATCCAAGTCAGATTCTATTTAGTACAATATTCTATGAAAGATTATATCTACATTGTACAAATTTATATCACTTATGGCTGGACCTGAAGACTAATGAAGAATATCACTGACCTTGACCTATTTTTAAAAGGTCAATTCTATACAGTATGTTAAGTTTAAGATCTTCAAATTCATGTTCCCTATGCGATTAGAATTGACTTGAAATTTTTGGAAGATGACTGACCTTGATCTATATTTCCAAGATAAAATTACTTGATTGGATTATAAGCTTTTTAAAAGAGTATATTTAGAGCTAAGAATTCGGTCATGCTCTACCAGAACCTCCGGCCTTGGCAAAAGCTGAATTACAGTCAACCCTACTAGATCACATTTTTGTTATCTAGTTCTAAAAATACACTGATGATGTTATACAATGCATGATTGCTGGGTGTAGACAATAACTGATAGCCGAGGGGTATTGAAGCCCATGGGCTATTTTTACCACTGCCACAGGTTTTGACTACAATGTAGTCATTTCTCACTTGTTGGAAAAACAAATTGTCTATCTAATTTGCAGAAGAATAGACCGCACATTTTGTTCTTTATTAACGATTAGACTATGCACACTTTCATTGGAAAACTACAGTTAAGGCTTGCAACGATATATCAGTAAAAGTCGCCTGAAGACTTTGGAGCGTTATGATTAGAGTCCAATGTTATTAAGCATGAACCGGGTCATTCCAGTGTAACTCCAGTTACATTTGTACTTTTTATACGCCCACCAAAAGGCGGACGTATTATGTGATGGCAGTTTCCGTCCGTCTGTCCGTCCATCCGTCCGTCTGTCCGTCCCCCGTGTCCGGTCTATATCTGGGACAGTTTTCTATCTACAGTTCTAATTTTTGGTGACTGGATACCCTATGGGGAGACGATGTGTCGCGAACCAAAATGAAGGTCAAGGTCAGAGGTCAAAGGTCACTGGCCTAAAAAACAGGAAATCACCGAAGTGTTCGTGTCCGGTCTATATCTGTGATCGTTTTTTATCCACAGTTGCAATTTTTTGTGAGTGGATACGCTAGGTGGAGACGATGTGTCGCGTATCAAAAATGAGGTCGAGGTCAGAGTTCAAAGGTCACTGTTGCCTAAAATCAGGAAATCACTGATCATTGACAGTTTTCTATCTACAGTTCTAATTTTTGGTGAGTGGATGCCCTAGAGGGGAACGATGTGTTGCATACCAAATGTAGGTCGAGGTCAGAGGTCAAAGGTCAGTGTGACCGAAAAATCAGGAAATCATTAAAAATTTCGAATTTTTTGTGAGTGGATTCAATAGGGGGAAATGAAGCGTCCCATACCAAAATATAGGGTAAGGTCGAAGGTCAAAGGTCACTGTGACCCAAAAATTAGGAAATTATTAAAAATAACATTTCTTTGTGTCAGTAGATACATTAGGGGACACGATGTGTCCCATATCAAAATGTAGGTCAAGGTCAAAGGTCAAGGTCACTGTGACCTAAAATCATGAAATTATTGAAAATCATGATTTCTCGAGTCCATTGAGAAAATACGGGTAGCCATTTCAGTGTGACTTAAAACTCAGGAAATCATTAAAAACTACTAATTTTTGGTGAGTGGATTCAATAGGGGAAAATGAAGTTCGCATACCGAAATGAAGTTCGCATATCAAAAATTAGGTCAAGGTCAAAGGTCACTGTGACCCCAAAACCAGGAAATTGTTAAAATCATGATTTTTTGTGTCCATTGAGAAATTACGGGGGTTGTCATGTACCAAAATTTAGGTCAAGGTCACTGTGACTCCAGAATCGAGAAATCTTTGAAAAGTACTTTTTTTTGTGTCTAGATACATTAGGGGGACATGATGTGCCAAGTACGAAAATGTAGGTCAAGGCCGAATGTCAAGGTCACTGTGACCCCCAAAATCATGAAATTCATAAAAATCATGATTTTTTTGTGTCCATTGATATATTGACGGGAAGATGATGTGTCGTGTACCAAAATTTAGGTCAAGGTCAAAGGTCAAGGTCACTGTGACTCCAAAATCAGATATCATTGAAGGTTATACCAAATGACTCTATACTACTTTGCATTAAAACATACCCGGTAGTGTTCCAAACAACAAATTAGTATTTTTTTCTTGAATAATGTCGTCGAAGTGGGTTTTAGGACAAGAACAGCACACATGTGGGAGAAAACGTATTGGAGCCATGACCTCCGGTGCATGACGTCACAACCTGATTACGATTGCGCCGTAAACGTCATAGTCTATGACGTCGGGCGTTGTTACGAAAGATTCACCCAACTGTGGGAGTTCTAGCGTGATGTCGCTGACATTTTGACGTCACAACAGGTATTTGACCGAGATTGTAATCAGGTTGTGACGTCACAGGTCAAGCGATCACAGCTTTCGCCGTATTGAAAGGGGCGTGAAATTGTCGCACTTTACTGCTGCTATTTCCAACCTTGGGCAGTTTGAAAACATACAAAAATGTAAAACAAGTCTATATAATCACCTCTACAACAATTTAGCACAAAAAAGTAGCAGATTTTGACACCATTTTGTATAACCTTTAAGTCACATTTTTTCATATGCCTATCGAAGATGAGGTTATGTAATGCGATGTTGCGTTCTGTCCATCCATCCATTAACATTTGTTGTCCATACGATATCTCTAGTTTCATGGTATGGAATGGTATCAAATACCTTACTCGCATGGCGAAAAGGAGCCATATATCAATTTGTCAAGGTCAAGGTCACAGTCCCCCAAAACTGAATCATGTTTAGCTGATTATATGTGTTAGATTGGAATATTCAGAGTTCTCTCCCCAACATGTATATGGCATTTGTCCTGTGGAGTCTCCCGTGTTTGAAACAGCTACATTTAGTTAAACTGTTGTGAAATAAAAACCATACTTTTACTAATTTAACGGGGAGAGGGGTCCTTTATGAACTTCATACCTGTTTATCAACTCAAGAATGTGGTTTACTTCATCCCTTTCTTCTTCCTTCATGAAAAATTCTCTCGTCTGAAAGAAATGCATTTGCAAGAAAACTACTATTTTTTTGTGTTTGACTATTGTCGATTTCAGTGTGGGATATGTGAGCTCTCGGTTCTTGCTCCAAGGTCAACTAGTTTCCAAGAGTTAAGCTCATTTTAGTTTATCATTCAATTTTAGATGTGATATATGTTACATTCCCAGAAGCACAAAATTGTAGACCTTTCTCTGGATTGCTAGCTACCAATTGGAATCAAGGCTATTAAACAACCTTGAAATTTGGACCAATATAATTCCAGATATACGGGCGTATATTGAAGCCCCTTGGGCTCTTGTTCACTATTTTGATTCACCCTGATTTTTATCGAGCCCGTAGCTTTAGCTGCGGAAAGCTATCTATCTGTCTATCTGTCTGTCTATCCGCAAGACCGAGTAAATGTTAAAGTTTGATTCTAACGCCTGCCCAACCGCTGAACCCTCATATTTCAGATGCTTACATCGGGCTACACATATTGAACCCATCCACTACCCTCGGGGAGCCTGTCCCCACCCCTGGGATCCCAGGACCAAGTATGTCTCCTGAACTAAGGCCAGCCCGACCCCCAAACTTTTATATATTCCAAATGCTTACATCTGGCTACACTTATTGAACCCTCTGGGAGCATGTTCCCACCCCTGGGACCCCAGGACCAAGTAAATGTTAAACTTTTGGACTTAAAAGATTTTCTTGTCCACAGCTTCTCAGTCTCACCTGTGTCTCCTAAACTAAGGCCAGCCTGACCCCCGAAGTTTCATATATTCCAAATGCTCACATCTGGTTACACTTATTGAACCCATCCACTACCCTCGGGCAGCATGTCCCCACCCCTGGGGCACTGAGCCCCACCCTCTATCTCTTAAACTAAGCTTTGCCCGACCCCATACCCTCATATAATCTGGGAGCTTAGATCATGCTACACTTATTCAACCTATCCACTACCCTCGGGGAACATGTCCCCACCCCTGGGGCACCGAGCCCCACCCTCTATCTCTTAGACAAAGCTTCGCCCGATCTCATTCCCTCATATAGTCTGGGAGCTTAGATCATGCTACACTTATTCAACCCATCCAGTACCTCAGGGAGCATGTCCCCACCCCTGGGGCACCGAGCCCCACCCTATATCTCTTAAAGTAAGCTTCGCCTGGTCTCATACCATCATGTATTCAAGGAGCTTACATCATCATACACTTATTCAACCCATCCACTACAGCATGTCCTCACCCCCGGGGGCACAGAGCCACACCCTCTATCTCTCATATACCCTCATATATTCTGGGAGCTTACATCATTCCACACTTATTCAATGTATTGCCCGATCCCATACCCTCATATTTCAATTTCAAATTTTATATCTCTTATATGTGAAACTAACCTACTATTAGGTATGAGATGCAGTGTACATTGTATATACATGTACACACACACACAGAACAAATCATCTACAATATATTCCTTTATAGTAATTGCTGATAGTTTGAAGACATTATTTTTGTTTCAGAAGTGCAATATTAAATAACCCTAACCTCTATCAGTTTTTAATTTCGTGTCGCCTTAAATGAAGGGAAAAATTTCATTCAATTTTGCTATCAAATCCGTCTATTCCACATCATATAATTTACCTTAAAGCTTTTACACGAACCATATTTGCGTCCACACATTTAACTTGCTATATTAATTAAAACTGAGCTCTGTCAGAAAAGGGATTATATAATTCACGTATCATGACACAAAGTTACACCAAGAACGTGATCCAAATTGCACGGTCAATTGTTTCTAACTATACATGTACATATAAAATCACTTTAACCTTTTTAGGTTTTTGTGATAAAGCACAGTATTTCTGAAACTATTGGTAACTAAGTAATGAAAGTGATGTCCAATAACCTGTAAACTCAATGTTCAGGAAATGCAAAAGAATCAGAATCCTACAGATGTACATGTATCATAGTAAAGGAAATATAGAATGGGTCATTTGCACCGAGTTCAAGTTAAGCCTCAGTGGCAGCGGGCGATGCACTGACACATGTGACTGGCTGCATCAGCTCCGGTTTGTCAATTCTGGCGCTTCACTACAATGTATCTATTTAACCCACAATATAGTTTTAATCAGTGATAACTGGTATATTTACCTCCGTCGATCAGACGGAGGTCTAGGAATGTAACGTGAAATCTCCCGCCAAATAATTGTCATATGGGGAACCCACGACTTATGTGATTTCCAATTGGGTTTGTCATGGTTCCCAACGAAATTTTGAAGCAATGATTTTGGACACAATTGAAATGAAAGCTCATGTGAAACACGGGCGAAGAGCATTTCCCCAGACAATTTTGTAACACATAATTTGGTACTCACAGGGTTTAGATCTTCCCAATTTGGGCACACCCCCTATTAGGGGTGGCAATTGTTTTTAAGATGGGACAGAGTGGGGGGCAGATACCCCTGGAGGATGAGCAATCAGGAATCATCCCTGGTAGAAGGGATGTCTTCACCACTGGTTGGAACCCAGTGTGAGGCAATACCAACTTTATTTTGCGTTTCATGAACCCACCGACATTAAAAAATGGAATAAAAATAAAATTTCAAATTACCACTTTTATATTTCCTACGAAAGTTTGAACATAAAGATTTTAACGCTCTTTTTATTCCTGATTGTATGAATTAGGCTGTTGTATTCTATCTGAAACAATGCCAGCAAATAAAAATGCCAAACAACAAAAAATAGATACCTTTCACTATAATTTTTCACTGTAAGTCAGCGAATTGTTGTTGTTGTAAAATGCTGCTAATACTACTTCATGTACTTAGGCAATAACGACATTCAATGTAAATCGGGAACCTTCATTGGCTGTGTGATCTATCACTCTGTCTTGGTACTCATATTTCGACAGTGATGCAGTATGTCAGATCTAGGAAATGAAGGCTATTTCAACAGCTCAGCCGATACAGCATGGTTTAAGTTACTGTTGAAGCATGAGACTGTTGAAACACATGCAAAATTCGCTAAATTGTTCTGGAAGAAAAACCACAGCCACAACAAAATGATGACAATGTTAGATTTGAGGTGTATGTTAGCAGTTAAGATGTGACTTAACTTACAGTTTTTGACCTTGAGAAAATAGGTCAATGTCAGTCATATTCATAGACTTCAGGTCCATCATCAGTTGCACATGTGGTATCAATTTAGAATGCCTAGCTATATTTCATGTTATATCATAATATACAGAATTACAGTATATAACCTGAGAAAATAGATTCAGTCAACTGGGATAGGCTTTTAGTCAGTCACCAATAGCAGTATTATGAATTTGGGGAGCCTATCTTCACTCCTTTAAAAATTATTGCTTATGCTAAATTTGACCTCGATAAAACAGGTGAAGGTCAGTCAATTTTATTAGGCTTCTGATCCATCACCAGCTGCATATGTGATATGACAAGAAAGATGGGCAAACAGAGAGACAGACAGACAGATGACACGGAAAATTCAGTTCATTTTGGGGCATCATAACATATCATCTTCAAAGTCTATATATTCTGTCAAAATGCACCAGAACACACCATTTTACTTCAATTGTAGAGAAGAAAAGCAACTCCGAGTAGGAATCTAGCATCTTCAGCAGTGAACAAAGTTACAAACAGCTCCATACGCACAGTATATATACAAGGCATAATGTGATCTTAGCCAATACGCATTTATGAATATAAAGCCAGTAAATTATATCAGGTTGGACAGATATTAAAATGCCGTCATTTTCAGAAATTGTTAAATGTTAAGCGATAACCCGACAGTGATCTACAAATGGTGTGATTCAGATGTATATCTGTTACCATAACACCAGTATACAAAATTATACCGAGCGCATTGAATCCTCACCACATGATGCTGAGGCAGATCAGAACGGAGTGTCAGTAAAATCAGGTGTGTTTTGTAGAGGATTCTCTCAATGATGATGCTATACTATACACATACAAAATATGAAGTGTTGATGTGTCGGGCCTATAGCACAAAATCACAAGCAAATTGGTACAACTATGCACACAGGGTCTCATTTCTGCCGCTAACGTGTTGATTTGGGTGGGGGCATCCTCTCAGGGGGAGGTGGAGTTGGGAAGGGGCCTAATGTCTCAAGCAGTATTCAAGGTTTTCCATCAATATACTCTATTCCATACCCCAATATTTCAAGCACGTGAAATCACACAAAACTTATATGCAGGGAATGTGACTTCCACATCCCTGGCTGGACATGCTAGTGGGGAACCCTCAATCCCAGGTTAATTACCATTGGTGGAGTTAACGTCCAACAAATGCAAAATTGAGCTTGGCATCCGGCCCTATGTTATTCAGCGATGTATTCCCCTACGGACCCTGTTGCCTCGACGGAGGTCTTTGCGCTCATCCAGCGCTTGTTTTGACTTGAAGTTGCCAAAATTATCATAAATGTAAGCTACCAGTCCTTTCTTGGAATATGAGGAATATTTGATCCACATTATCATATGTACACCAGTTATCAACAGTTCAAAACCTGCTCCATGTTATAAACATGGAGGAGAGATCATGAAAACGAACTGCCACAACCGGGACAATGCTGCATTGTTCAAGGATAAATGTGGAAAGGGTGGATTATTTGTCTATCTAATTATTAGTTCACTGTGTGACATTAAAGCTCATTTACATACAGTACCAAATTTGTTACCAGACCCAAAATTCTTTCATTTTCAGAACAAAAAGCTTGTTACACATGGGTGTCAAAATTTACACACAAAAAAGTTTATTGCTCAGACCAGACCAGACCATGTTTGTCAATTTTTTCTCCAGCTGAGACTATTTTGGTGAATACATTTTTGCTAAGGTGAAATTTTAGCCTTCATTTCTTCATGAGTGGCAAAATATTCAGAATTTCCCAGAACATAATACATGTATATTGTCTTGTAAGAATCATCAAGAATTGTAAAAAAATAACCAATATGCATGTCATGTCTTTCAGTCACAAATGCCGGACTTAAAAACGTACAAACAGCACTTTGACAGTAAACACTCCAAGGCGCCGACCCCAGACGAGTTGAAGGATGCAGAATGATCCAGATTTGTACAGAGAATAGTATTATATAAGATGGTAAGTAAATGATGATAGACAGTAGAATCAATGATAAATGACAATTTTGCCTGTGCACTCCTATTTTATCATATCTATCCCATGTTAAACATGTTCCAATCTTTATAAACCTAGTGTCCGAAATAGGTGCTATCATTTGTATAGTCAGTTCTGTCTGTCCATTAATTTGTGTAAACTGTGTGATATCTCCAGTTGCAGGTCCTGGATTGGTACCAAACTTTTGGTGTACATGGACATTACTACCTTATTATGTCTCTCTTTTGCAGAGCCAGAATTGTGACCTTTGTGACCTTTGTATATTTGTATAAGAGAAGATACATCATGCAGCCAACTGATGCAACAGGATCTGCACGTTTGTTGGGACAATCAAGGACATATCATGCTAATTGAATGTAGGACAAGCTCTATTCCATCAGACTTTAAGGACTAGTTTCTCAGTGCAGTAAAAAGACCAAGAGTTCAGGAACATGTACATTGCTTAAGGATTATCCTCGCTGTTTTTGACTCAAAATGGCATTTTAATATTTATTTTTTCTTTGTCTTCTATTTTTTTCTCGAGGTTCAGGGATTAAAAGATTGGAAGAAATGTTTGTGAGAATAAGGACTACCGTCATTGGAACGATAAATGTATATCTATGTCAATCATCCATTGTTCATTTTATTGATTAAACATATTATTATGTACTCATTTTTAACCATAACCTTCTGTATTTCATTCAAGATTAAGATTCTCCCTCCTTGATCAGCATTTACTGCAACAGTCTGAGTTAGATAAGATCAGAATGCTAATAGGTCTCAGGACATTAGTATTTCTCATGATTTATGATAATTAGCCAGTCAATGTGGATTGTGATGGCAAAATGTTGAAGGCAGGGGGAACTGACCCAGGAACTGTCCAAATGCAGGCAAGATCTGCTGACAGTGGATCCTGGTACAGAGAGAGACATATCTTGGTGATTGGTGTATTAGATAGAGATGATTGGACCCTAGTACACAGCCAGACAGGTTTTGTTTAATCAGACAGATCTGCTTGATCTGTGTATTAGATAGAGATCAGCAGACCCTAGTACAGAGACAGACAGATCTTGGTGATTGGTGTATTAGATAGAGATCAGTGGGCCCTGGTACAGAGACAGACAGATCTTGGTGATTGGTGTATTAGATAGAGATCAGTGGACCCTAGTACAGAGACAGACAGATCTTGGTGATTGGTGTATTAGATAGAGATCAGTGGACCCTGGTACAGAGACAGACAGATCTTGGTGATTGATGTATTAGATAGAGATCATTGGGCCCTGGTACAGAGACAGACAGATCTTGATGATTGGTATATTAGATAGAGATCAGTGGACCCTGGTACAGAGACAGACAGATCTTGGTGATTGGTGTATTAGATAGAGATCATTGGGCCCTGGTACAGAGACAGACAGATCTTGATGATTGGTGTATTAGATAGAGATCAGCAGACCCTAGTACAGAGACAGACAGATCTTGATGATTGGTGTATTAGATAGAGATCATTGGGCCCTGGTACAGAGACAGACAGATCTTGGTGATTGGTGTATTAGATAGAGATCATTGGGCCCTAGTACAGAGACAGACAGATCTTGGTGATTGGTGTATTAGATAGAGATCATTGGGCCCTAGTACAGAGACAGACAGATCTTGGTGATTGGTGTATTAGATAGAGATCATTGGGCCCTGGTACAGAGACAGACAGATCTTGGTGATTGGTGTATTAGATAGAGATCATTGGGCCCTGGTACAGAGACAGACAGATCTTGGTGATTGGTGTATTAGATAGAGATCAGCAGACTCTAGTACAGAGACAGACAGATCTTGGTGATTGGTGTATTAGATAGAGATCAGTGGGCCCTAGTACAGAGACCGACATATCTTGGTGATTGGTGTATTAGATAGAGATCAGTGGGCCCTGGTACAGAGACAGACAGATCTTGGTGATTGGTGTATTAGATAGAGATCAGTGGGCCCTGGTACATAGACAAACAGATCTTGGTGATTGGTGTATTAGATAGAGATCAGTGGGCCCTGGTACAGAGACAGACAAATCTTGGTGATTGGTGTATTAGATAGAGATCAGTGGGCCCTGGTACAGAGACAGACAGATATTGTTGATTGGTGTATTAGATAGAGATCAGTGGGGCCTGGTACACAGACAGACAGATCTTGGTGATTGGTGTATTAGATAGAGATCAGTGGGCCCTAGTACAGAGGCAGACAGATCTTGGTGATTGGTGTATTAGATAGAGATCAGTAGACCCTAGTACAGAGACAGACAGATCTTGGTGATTGGTGTATTAGATAGAGATCAGCAGACCCTAGTACAGAGACAGACAGATCTTGGTGATTGGTGTATTAGATAGAGATCAGTAGACCCTAGTACAGAGACAGACAGATCTTGGTGATTGGTTGTATTAGATAGAGATCAGTGGACCCTAGTACAGAGACCGACATATCTTGGTGATTGGTGTATTACTTAGATAGAGATCAGTGGGCCCTGGTACAGAGACAGACAGATCTTGGTGATTGGTGTATTAGATACAGATCAGTTGGCCCTGGTACAGAGACAGACAGATCTTGGTGATTGGTGTATTAGATAGAGATCAGTGGGCCCTGGTACAGAGACAGACAGATCTTGGTGATTGGTGTATTAGATACAGATCAGTGGGCCCTGGTACAGAGACAGACAGATATTGGTGATTGGTGTATTAGATAGAGATCAGTGGGGCCTGGTACACAGACAGACAGATCTTGGTGATTGGTGTATTAGATAGAGATCAGTGGGCCCTAGTACAGAGACAGACAGATCTTGGTGATTGGTGTATTAGATAGAGATCAGTAGACCTTAGTACAGAGACAGACAGATCTTGGTGATTGGTGTATTAGATAGAGATCAGTGGACCCTAGTACAGTATCAAGCATTTAAGTATCTTGGTGATTGGTGGATAGATAGAGACTCAGTATCCCAGTGTAATATGGAGATTCCATTTGGGAGATCTTGATGATTTGGTGTATTAGATAGAGATCAGTAGACCCCTAGTACAGCATTCCATCAAGATCTTGGTGATTGGTGTATTAGATAGAGATCAGTAGACCCTAGTACAGAGACGGACAGATCTTGGTGATTGGTGTATTAGATAGAGATCAGTAGACCCTAGTACAGAGAGAGACAGATCTTGATGATTGGTGTATTAGATAGAGATCAGTAGACCCTAGTACAGAGACAGACAGATCTTGGTGATTGGTGTATTAGATAGAGATCAGCAGACCCTAGTACAGAGACAGACAGATCTTGGTGATTGGTGTATTAGATAGAGATCAGTAGACCCTAGTACAGAGACAGACAGATCTTGGTGATTGGTGTATTAGATAGAGATCAGTGGACCCTAGTACAGAGACCGACATATCTTGGTGATTGGTGTATTACTTAGATAGAGATCAGTGGGCCCTGGTACAGAGACAGACAGATCTTGGTGATTGGTGTATTAGATACAGATCAGTGGGCCCTGGTACAGAGACAGACAGATCTTGGTGATTGGTGTATTAGATAGAGATCAGTGGGCCCTGGTACAGAGACAGACAGATCTTGGTGATTGGTGTATTAGATAGAGATCAGTGGGCCCTGGTACAGAGACAGACAGATCTTGGTGATTGGTGTATTAGATAGAGATCAGTGGGGCCTGGTACACAGACAGACAGATCTTGGTGATTGGTTTATTAGATAGAGATCAGTGGGCCCTAGTACAGAGACAGACATATCTTGGTGATTAGCGTATTAGATAGAGATCAGTAGACCCTAGTACAGAGACGGACAGATCTTGGTGATTGGTGTATTAGATAGAGATCAGTAGACCCTAGTACAGAGAGAGACAGATCTTGGTGATTGGTGTATTAGATAGAGATCAGTAGACCCTAGTACAGAGAGAGACAGATCTTGATGATTGGTGTATTAGATAGAGATCAGTAGACCCTAGTACAGAGACAGGCAGATCTTGGTGATTGGTGTATTAGATAGAGATCAGTAGACCCTAGTACAGAGACAGACAGATCTTGGTGATTGGTGTATTAGATAGAGATCAGTGGACCCTAGTACAGAGACCGACATATCTTGGTGATTGGTGTATTAGATAGAGATCAGTGGGCCCTGGTACAGAGACAGACAGATCTTGGTGATTGGTGTATTAGATAGAGATCAGTGGGCCCTGGTACAGAGACAGACAGATCTTGGTGATTGGTGTATTAGATAGAGATCAGTGGGCCCTGGTACAGAGACAGACAGATCTTGGTGATTGGTGTATTAGATAGAGATCAGTGGACCCTGGTACAGAGACAGACAGATCTTGGTGATTGGTGTATTAGATAGAGATCAGTGGGGCCTGGTACACAGACAGACAGATCTTGGTGATTGGTGTATTAGATAGAGATCAGTGGGCCCTAGTACAGAGACAGACAGATCTTGGTGATTGGTGTATTAGATAGAGATCAGTAGACCCTAGTACAGAGACCGACAGATCTTGATGATTGGTGTATTAGATAGAGATCAGTAGACCCTAGTACAGAGACCGACAGATCTTGATGATTGGTGTATTAGATAGAGATCAGCAGACCCTAGTACAGAGACGGACAGATCTTGGTGATTGGTGTATTAGATAGAGATCAGTAGACCTTAGTACAGAGACAGACAGATCTTGATGATTGGTGTATTAGATAGAGATCAGTAGACCCTAGTACAGAGACAGACCGATCTTGGTGATTGATGTATTAGATAGAGATCAGTGGGCCGTGGTACAGAGACAGACAGATCTTGGTGATTGATGTATTAGATAGAGATCAGTAGACCCTAGTACAGAGACAGACAGATCTTGATGATTGGTGTATTAGATAGAGATCAGTAGACCCTAGTACAGACAGACATATCTTGGTGATTGTGTATTAGATAGAGATCAGCAGACCCTAGTACAGAGACCGACAGATCTTGGTGATTGGTGTATTAGATAGAGATCTGTAGACCCTAGTACAGAGAGAGACACATCTTGGTGATTGGTGTATTAGATAGAGATCAGTAGACCCTAGTACAGAGACAGATCTTGATGATTGGTGTATTAGATAGAGATCAGTAGACCCTAGTACAGAGACAGACAGATCTTGATGATTGGTGTATTAGATAGAGATCAGTAGACCCTAGTACAGACAGACAGATCTTGATTTTAGTGTATTAGATAGAGATCAGTAGACCCTAGTACAGAGACAGACAGATCTTGATGATTGATGTATTAGATAGAGATCAGTGGATCCTAGTACAGAGAGAGACAGATCTTGGTGATTGGTGTATTAGATAGAGATCAGTGGGCCCTGGTACAGAGACAGACATATTGGTGATTAGTGTATTAGATAGAGATCAGTTGGTAGAGACGGACAGATCTTGGTGATTGGTGTATTAGATAGAGATCAGTAGACCCTAGTACAGAGACAGACAGATCTTGGTGATTGGTGTATTAGATAGAGATCAGTAGACCCTAGTACAGAGACAGATCTTGATGATTGGTGTATTAGATAGAGATCAGTAGACCCTAGTACAGAGACAGACAGATCTTGATGATTGGTGTATTACATAGAGATCAGTAGACCCTAGTACAGAGACAGACAGATCTTGGTGATTGGTGTATTAGATAGAGATCAGTAGACCTTAGTACAGAGACAGACAGATCTTGATGATTGGTGTATTAGATAGAGATCAGTAGACCCTAGTACAGAGACAGACAGATCTTGGTGATTGGTGTATTAGATAGAGATCAGTGGGCCCTGGTACAGAGACAGACAGATCTTGGTGACTGATGTATTAGATAGAGATCAGTAGACCCTAGTACAGAGACAGACAGATCTTGATGATTGGTGTATTAGATAGAGATCAGTAGACCCTAGTACAGACAGACATATCTTGGTGATTGTGTATTAGATAGAGATCAGTAGACCCTAGTACAGAGACCGACAGATCTTGGTGATTGGTGTATTAGATAGAGATCAGTAGACCCTAGTACAGAGAGAGACACATCTTGGTGATTGGTGTATTAGATAGAGATCAGTAGACCCTAGTACAGAGACAGATCTTGATGATTGGTGTATTAGATAGAGATCAGTAGACCCTAGTACAGAGACAGACAGATCTTGATGATTGGTGTATTAGATAGAGATCAGTAGACCCTAGTACAGACAGACAGATCTTGATTTTAGTGTATTAGATAGAGATCAGTAGACCCTAGTACAGAGACAGACAGATCTTGATGATTGATGTATTAGATAGAGATCAGTGGACCCTAGTACAGAGAGAGACAGATCTTGGTGATTGGTGTATTAGATAGAGATCAGTGGGCCCTGGTACAGAGACAGACATATCTTGGTGATTAGTGTATTAGATAGAGATTAGTAGACCCTAGTACAGAGACGGACAGATCTTGGTGATTGGTGTATTAGATAGAGATCAGTAGACCCTAGTACAGAGACAGATCTTGATGATTGGTGTATTAGATAGAGATCAGTAGACCCTAGTACAGAGACAGACAGATCTTGATGATTGGTGTATTACATAGAGATCAGTAGACCCTAGTACAGACAGACAGATCTTGGTGATTAGTGTATTAGATAGATATCAGTAGACCCTAGTACAGAGACAGACAGATCTTGATGATTGGTGTATTAGATAGAGATCAGTAGACCCTAGTACAGACAGACATATCTTGGTGATTAGTGTATTAGATAGAGATCAGTAGACCCTAGTACAGAGACGGACAGATCTTGGTGATTGGTGTATTAGATAGAGATCAGTAGACCCTAGTACAGAGAGAGACAGATCTTGAAGATTGGTGTATTAGATAGAGATCAGTAGACCCTAGTACAGAGACAGACAGATCTTGGTGATTGGTGTATTAGATAGAGATCAGTGGACCCTGGTACAGAGACAGACAGATCTTGGTGATTGGTGTATTAGATAGAGATCATTGGGCCCTGGTACAGAGACAGACAGATCTTCATGATTGGTGTATTAGATAGAGATCAGTGGACCCTGGTACAGAGACAGACAGATCTTGATGATTGGTGTATTAGATAGAGATCAGTAGACCCTAGTACAGACGGACAGATCTTGGTGATTAGTGTATTAGATAGAGATCAGTAGACCCTAGTACAGAGACAGACAGATCTTGATGATTGATGTATTAGATAGAGATCAGTGGACCCTAGTACAGAGACAGACATATCTTGGTGATTAGTGTATTAGATAGAGATCAGCAGACCCTAGTACAGAGACAGACAGATCTTGGTGATTGGTGTATTAGATAGAGATCAGTAGACCCTAGTACAGAGACAGAACTTGATGATTGGTGTATTAGATAGAGATCAGTAGACCCTAGTACAGAGACAGACAGATCTTGATGATTGGTGTATTACATAGAGATCAGTAGACCCTAGTACAGACAGACAGATCTTGGTGATTAGTGTATTAGATAGATATCAGTAGACCCTAGTACAGAGACAGACAGATCTTGATGATTGGTGTATTAGATAGAGATCAGTAGACCCTAGTACAGACAGACATATCTTGGTGATTAGTGTATTAGATAGAGATCAGTAGACCCTAGTACAGAGACGGACAGATCTTGGTGATTGGTGTATTAGATAGAGATCAGTAGACCCTAGTACAGAGAGAGACACATCTTGGTGATTGGTGTATTAGATAGAGATCAGTAGACCCTAGTACAGAGACAGATCTTGATGATTGGTGTATTAGATAGAGATCAGTAGACCCTAGTACAGAGACAGACAGATCTTGGTGATTGGTGTGTTAGATAGAGATCAGTGGGCCCTGGTACAGAGACAGACATATCTTGGTGATTGGTGTATTAGATAGAGATCATTGGGCCCTGGTACAGAGACAGACAGATCTTGGTGATTGGTGTATTAGATAGAGATCAGTGATTAGTGTATTAGATACAGATCATTGGGCCCTGGTACAGAGACAGACAGATCTTGGTGATTGGTGTATTAGATAGAGATCAGTAGACCCTAGTACAGAGACGGACAGATCTTGGTGATTGGTGTATTAGATAGAGATGATTGGACCCTAGTACACAGCCAGACAGGTCTTGTTTAATCAGACAGATCTGGTTGATCTGTGTATTAGATAGAGATCAGCAGACCCTAGTACAGAGACGGACAGATCTTGGTGATTGGTGTATTAGATAGAGATCAGCAGACCCTAGTACAGAGACAGACAGATCTTGATGATTGGTGTATTAGATAGAGATCAGTGGGCCCTAGTACAGAGACAGACAGATCTTCGTGATTGGCGTATTAGATAGAGATCAGATCTTCGTGATTGGCGTATTAGATAGAGATCAGTAGACCCTAGTACAGAGACAGACATATCTTGATGATTGGTGTATTAGATAGAGATCAGTGGACCCTAGTACAGAGACAGATATATCTTGGTGATTGGTGTATTAGATAGAGATCAGTAGACCCTAGTACAGAGACAGACATATCTTTATGATTGGTGTATTAGATAGAGATCAGTGGACCCTAGTACAGAGACAGACATATCTTGGTGATTGGTGTATTAGATAGAGATCAGTAGACCCTAGTACAGAGACAGACATATCTTTATGATTGGTGTATTAGATAGAGATCAGTGGACCCTAGTACAGAGACAGACATATCTTGGTGATTGATGTATTAGATAGAGATCAGTAGACCCTAGTACAGAGACAGACATATCTTTATGATTGGTGTATTAGATAGAGATCAGTGGACCCTAGTACAGAGACAGACATATCTTGGTGATTGGTGTATTAGATAGAGATCAGTAGACCCTAGTACAGAGACAGACAGATCTTGGTGATTGGTGTATTAGATAGAGATCAGTAGACCCTAGTACAGAGACAGACAGATCTTGGTGATTGGTGTATTAGATAGAGATCAGCAGACCCTAGTACAGAGACAGACAGATCTTGGTGATTGGTGTATTAGATAGAGATCAGCAGACCCTAGTACAGAGACAGACAGATCTTGGTGATTGGTTTATTAGATAGAGATCAGCAGACCCTAGTACAGAGACAGACAGATCTTGGTGATTGGTGTATTAGATAGAGATCAGTGGACCCTGGTACAGAGACAGACAGATCTTGGTGATTGGTGTATTAGATAGAGATCAGTGGACCCTGGTACAGAGACAGACAGATCTTGATGATTGGTGTATTAGTTAGAGATCAGTGGGCCCTAGTACAGAGACCGACATATCTTGGTGATTGGTGTATTAGATAGAGATCAGTGGGCCCTAGTACAGAGACAGACAGATCTTGGTGATTGGTGTATTAGATAGAGATCAGCAGACCCTAGTACAGAGACAGACAGGTCTTGGTGATTGGTGTATTAGATAGAGATCAGTGGGCCCTAATACAGAGACAGACATATCTTGGTGATTGGTGTATTAGATAGAGATCAGCAGACCCTAGTACAGACAGACAGATCTTGGTGATTGGTGTATTAGATAGAGATCAGCAGACCCTGGTACAGAGACAGACAAATCTTGGTGATTGGTGTATTAGATAGAGATCAGTGGGCCCTGGTACAGAGACAGACAGATATTGGTGATTGGTGTATTAGATAGAGATCAGTGGGGCCTGGTACACAGACAGACAGATGTTGGTGATTGGTGTATTAGATAGAGATCAGTGGGCCCTAGTACAGAGACAGACAGATCTTGGTGATTGGTGTATTAGATAGAGATCAGTGGACCCTAATACAGAGACAGACATATCTTGGTGATTGGTGTGTTAGATAGAGATCAGCAGACCCTAGTACAGAGACAGACAGATCTTGATGATTGGTGTATTAGATAGAGATCAGTAGACCCTAGCACAGAGACAGACAGATCTTGGTGATTGGTGTATTAGATAGAGATCAGTGGACCCTAGTACAGAGACAGACAGATCTTGGTGATTGGTTTATTAGATAGAGATCAGCAGACCCTAGTACAGAGACAGACAGATCTTGATGATTGGTGTATTAGATAGAGATCAGTGGACCCTGGTACAGAGACAGACAGATCTTGGTGATTGGTGTATTAGATAGAGATCAGTGGACCCTGGTACAGAGACAGACAGATCTTGATGATTGGTGTATTAGTTAGAGATCAGTGGGCCCTAGTACAGAGACCGACATATCTTGGTGATTGGTGTATTAGATAGAGATCAGTGGGCCCTAGTACAGAGACAGACAGATCTTGGTGATTGGTGTATTAGATAGAGATCAGCAGACCCTAGTACAGAGACAGACAGATCTTGGTGATTGGTGTATTAGATAGAGATCAGTGGGCCCTAATACAGAGACAGACATATCTTGGTGATTGGTGTATTAGATAGAGATCAGCAGACCCTAGTACAGAGACAGACAGATCTTGGTGATTGGTGTATTAGATAGAGATCAGCAGACCCTAGTACAGAGACGGACAGATCTTGGTGATTGGTGTATTAGATAGAGATCAGTGGGCCCTGGTACAGAGACAGACAGATCTTGGTGATTGATGTATTAGATAGAGATCAGTAGACCCTAGTACAGAGACTGACAGATCTTGGTGATTGGTGTATTGGATAGAGATCAGTTGGCCCTAGTACAGAGACAGACAGATCTTGGTGATTGGTGTATTAGATAGAGATCAGTGGACCCTAATACAGAGACAGACATATCTTGGTGATTGGTGTATTAGATAGAGATCAGCAGACCCTAGTACAGAGACAGACAGATCTTGATGATTGGTGTATTAGATAGAGATCAGTAGACCCTAGTACAGAGACAGACAGATCTTGGTGATTGGTGTATTAGATAGAGATCAGTGGACCCTGGTACAGAGACGGACAGATCTTGATGATTGGTGTATTACATAGAGATCAGTAGACCCTAGTACAGAGACGGACAGATCTGGATGATTGGTGTATTAGATAGAGATCAGTAGACCCTAGTACAGAGACAGACAGAGCTTGGTGATTGGTGCATTAGGTAGAGATCAGTGGACCCTGGTACAGAGACGGACAGATCTTGATGATTGGTGTATTAGATAGAGATCAGTAGACCCTAGTACAGAGACAGATCTTGATGATTAGTGTATTAGATAGAGATCAGTGGACCCTGGTACAGAGACGGACAGATCTTGATGATTGGTGTATTAGATAGAGATCAGTAGACCCTAGTACAGAGACAGACAGATCTTGGCGATTAGTGTATTAGATAGAGATCAGTAGACCCTAGTACAGAGACAGACAGATCTTGGTGATTGGTGTATTAGATAGAGATCAGTGGTCCGTGGTACAGAGACGGACAGGTCTTGATGATTGGTGTATTAGATAGAGATCAGTAGACCCTAGTACAGAGACGGACAGATCTTGATGATTGGTGGATTAGATAGAGATCAGTAGACCCTAGTACAGAGACAGACAGAGCTTGGTGATTGGTGCATTAGATAGAGATCAGTGGACCCTGGTACAGAGACGGACAGATCTTGATGATTGGTGTATTAGATAGAGATCAGTAGACCCTAGTACAGAGACAGATCTTGATGATTGGTGTATTAGATAGAGATCAGTGGACCCTGGTACAGAGACAGACAGATCTTGATGATTAGTGTATTAGATAGAGATCAGTGGACCCTAGTACAGAGACGGACAGATCTTGATGATTGGTGTATTAGATAGAGATCAGTAGACCCTAGTACAGAGACAGACAGAGCATGGTGATTGGTGCATTAGCTAGAGATCAGTAGACCCTAGTACAGAGACAGATCTTGATGATTAGTGTATTACATAGAGATCAGTAGACCCTAGTACAGAGACGGACAGATCTTGATGATTGGTGTATTAGATTGAGATCAGTAGACCCTAGTACAGAGACAGACAGAGCTTGGTGATTGGTGCATTAGATAGAGATCAGTGGACCCTAGTACAGAGACAGACAGATCTTGGTGATTGGCGTATTAGATAGAGATCAGTGGGCCCTGGTACAGAGACAGACATATCTTGGTGATTGGTGTATTAGATAGAGATCAGTAGACCCTAGTACAGAGACAGACACATCTTGGTGATTGGTGTATTAGATAGAGATCAGTGGACCCTGGTACAGAGACAGACATATCTTGATGATTGGTGTATTAGATAGAGATCAGTAGACCCTAGTACAGAGACAGACAGATCTTGGTGATTGGTGTATTAGATAGAGATCAGTGGGCCCTAGTACAGAGACAGACAGATCTTGGTGATTGGTGTATTAGATAGAGATCAGTAGATCCTAGTACAGAGACAGACAGATCTTGGTGATTGGTATATTAGACAGAGATCAGTAGACCCTAGTACAGAGACAGACAGATCTTGATGATTGGTGTATTGGATAGAGATGATTGGGCCCTGGTACAGAGACCGACAGATCTTGGTGATTGGTGTATTAGATAGAGATCAGTAGACCCTAGTACAGAGACAGACAGATCTTGTGATTAGTGTATTACATAGAGATCAGTAGACCCTAGCACATAGACAGACAGATCTTGGTGATTGGTGTATTAGATAGAGATCAGTAGACCCTAGTACAGAGACAGACAGATCTTGGTGATTGGTATATTAGATAGAGATCAGTAGACCCTAGTACAGAGACAGGCAGATCTTGATGATTGGTGTATTAGATAGAGATCATTGGGCCCTGGTACAGAGACAGACATATCTTGGTGATTGGTGTATTAGATAGAGATCAGTAGACCCTAGTACACAGACAGACAGATCTTGGTGATTAGTGTATTACATAGAGATCAGTAGACCCTAGTACAGAGACAGACAGATCTTGATGATTGGTGTATTAGATAGAGATGATTGGGCCCTGGTACAGAGACGGACAGGTCTTGATGATTGGTGTATTAGATAGAGATCAGTAGACCCTAGTACAGAGACAGATCTTGATGATTGGTGTATTAGATAGAGATCAGTAGACCCTAGTACACAGACAGACAGATCTTGGCGATTAGTGTATTAGATAGAGATCAGTAGACCCTAGTACAGAGACAGACAGATCTTGGTGATTGGTGTATTAGATAGAGATCAGTGGGCCCTAGTACAGAGACAGACATATCTTGGTGATTGGTGTATTAGATAGAGATCAGTGGGCCCTTGCACAGAGACAGACAGATCTTGGTGATTGGTGTATTAGATAGAGATCAGTGGGCCCTGGTACATAGACAGACAGATCTTGGTGATTGGTGTATTAGATAGAGATCAGTGGGCCCTGGTACAGAGACAGACAGATCTTGGTGATTGGTGTATTAGATAGAGATCAGTGGGCCCTGGTACAGAGACAGACAGATCTTGGTGATTGGTGTATTAGATAGAGATCAGTGGGGCCTGGTACACAGACAGACAGATCTTGGTGATTGGTTTATTAGATAGAGATCAGTGGGCCCTAGTACAGAGACAGACATATCTTGGTGATTAGTGTATTAGATAGAGATCAGTAGACCCTAGTACAGAGACGGACAGATCTTGGTGATTGGTGTATTAGATAGAGATCAGTAGACCCTAGTACAGAGAGAGACAGATCTTGATGATTGGTGTATTAGATAGAGATCAGTAGACCCTAGTACAGAGACAGACAGATCTTGGTGATTGGTGTATTAGATAGAGATCAGCAGACCCTAGTACAGAGACAGACAGATCTTGGTGATTGGTGTATTAGATAGAGATCAGTAGACCCTAGTACAGAGACCGACATATCTTGGTGATTGGTGTATTAGATAGAGATCAGTGGGCCCTGGTACAGAGACAGACAGATCTTGGTGATTGGTGTATTAGATAGAGATCAGTGGGCCCTGGTACATAGACAAACAGATCTTGGTGATTGGTGTATTAGATAGAGATCAGTGGGCCCTGGTACAGAGACAGACAAATCTTGGTGATTGGTGTATTAGATAGAGATCAGTGGGCCCTGGTACAGAGACAGACAGATATTGGTGATTGGTGTATTAGATAGAGATCAGTGGGGCCTGGTACACAGACAGACAGATCTTGGTGATTGGTGTATTAGATAGAGATCAGTGGGCCCTAGTACAGAGACAGACAGATCTTGGTGATTGGTGTATTAGATAGAGATCAGTAGACCCTAGTACAGAGACCGACAGATCTTGATGATTGGTGTATTAGATAGAGATCAGTAGACCCTAGTACAGAGACCGACAGATCTTGATGATTGGTGTATTAGATAGAGATCAGCAGACCCTAGTACAGAGACGGCCAGATCTTGGTGATTGGTGTATTAGATAGAGATCAGTAGACCTTAGTACAGAGACAGACAGATCTTGATGATTGGTGTATTAGATAGAGACTTGCAGACCCTAGCACATAGGACAGACAGATCTTGGTGATTAAGGTATTTAGATAGAGATCAGTGGGTATCCTGTAAAGGCCAGAGACAGACAGATCTTGGTGATTGGTATATTAGATAGAGACTAGCAGACCCTAGTACAGAGACAGGCAGATCTTGATGATTGGTGTATTAGATAGAGATCATTGGGCCCTGGGTACAGAGGACAGACATATCTTATGATTGGTGTATTAGATAGAGATCAGTAGACCCTAGTACACAGACACAGACAGATCTTGGTGATTGTTAGTGTATTACATAGAGATCAGTAGACCCTTAGCACAGAGACAGACAGATCTTTGATGATTGGTGTAATAGAGAGATGATTGGTCCTAGTACAGAGACAGACAGACCTTGGTGATTGGTATATTAGATAGAGATCAGTAGACCCTAGTACAGAGACAGATCTTGATGATTGGTGTATTAGATAGAGATCAGTAGACCCTAGTACAGACAGACAGATCTTGGTGATTAGTGTATTAGATAGAGATCAGTAGACCCTAGTACAGAGACAGACAGATCTTGGTGATTGGTGTATTAGATAGAGATCAGTGGTCCGTGGTACAGAGACGGACAGGTCTTGATGATTGGTGTATTAGATAGAGATCAGTAGACCCTAGTACAGAGACGGACAGATCTTGATGATTGGTGGATTAGATAGAGATCAGTAGACCCTAGTACAGAGACAGACAGAGCTTGGTGATTGGTGCATTAGATAGAGATCAGTGGACCCTGGTACAGAGACGGACAGATCTTGATGATTGGTGTATTAGATAGAGATCAGTAGACCCTAGTACAGAGACAGATCTTGATGATTGGTGTATTAGATAGAGATCAGTGGACCCTGGTACAGAGACAGACAGATCTTGATGATTGGTGTATTAGATAGAGATCAGTGGACCCTGGTACAGAGACAGACAGATCTTGATGATTGGTGCATTAGCTAGAGATCAGTAGACCCTAGTACAGAGACAGATCTTGATGATTAGTGTATTACATAGAGATCAGTAGACCCTAGTACAGAGACGGACAGATCTTGATGATTGGTGTATTAGGTAGAGATCAGTAGACCCTAGTACAGAGACAGACAGAGCTTGGTGATTGGTGCATTAGATAGAGATCAGTGGACCCTAGTACAGAGACAGACAGATCTTGGTGATTGGTGTATTAGATAGAGATCAGTGGGCCCTGGTACAGAGACAGACATATCTTGGTGATTGGTGTATTAGATAGAGATCAGTAGACCCTAGTACAGAGACAGACACATCTTGGTGATTGGTGTATTAGATAGAGATCAGTGGACCCTGGTACAGAGACAGACATATCTTGGTGATTGGTGTATTAGATAGAGATCAGTAGAACCTAGTACAGAGACAGACAGATCTTGGCGATTGGTGTATTAGATAGAGATCAGTGGGCCCTAGTACAGAGACAGACAGATCTTGGTGATTGGTGTATTAGATAGAGATCAGTAGATCCTAGTACAGAGACAGACAGATCTTGGTGATTGGTATATTAGATAGAGATCAGTAGACCCTAGTACAGAGACAGACAGATCTTGATGATTGGTGTATTGGATAGAGATGATTGGGCCCTGGTACAGAGACCGACAGATCTTGGTGATTGGTGTATTAGATAGAGATCAGTAGACCCTAGTACAGAGACAGACAGATCTTGTGATTAGTGTATTACATAGAGATCAGTAGACCCTAGCACATAGACAGACAGATCTTGGTGATTGGTGTATTAGATAGAGATCAGTAGACCCTAGTACAGAGACAGACAGATCTTGGTGATTGGTATATTAGATAGAGATCAGTAGACCCTAGTACAGAGACAGGCAGATCTTGATGATTGGTGTATTAGATAGAGATCATTGCGCCCTGGTACAGAGACAGACATATCTTGGTGATTGGTGTATTAGATAGAGATCAGTAGACCCTAGTACACAGACAGACAGATCTTGGTGATTAGTGTATTACATAGAGATCAGTAGACCCTAGTACAGAGACAGACAGATCTTGATGATTGGTGTATTAGATAGAGATGATTGGGCCCTGGTACAGAGACAGACAGATCTTGATGATTGGTGTATTAGATAGAGATCAGTAGACCCTAGTACAGACAGACAGATCTTGGTGATTAGTGTATTAGATAGAGATCAGTAGACCCTAGTACAGAGACAGACAGATCCTGATGATTGGTGTATTAGATAGAGATCAGTAGACCCTAGTACAGACAGACATATCTTGGTGATTAGTGTATTAGATAGAGATCAGTAGACCCTAGTACAGAGACGGACAGATCTTGGTGATTGGTGTATTAGATAGAGATCAGTAGACCCTAGTACAGAGAGAGACACATCTTGGTGATTGGTGTATTAGATAGAGATCAGTAGACCCTAGTACAGAGACAGATCTTGATGATTGGTGTATTAGATAGAGATCAGTAGACCCTAGTACAGAGACAGACAGATCTTGATGATTGGTGTATTGGATAGAGATCATTGGGCCCTGGTACAGAGACCGACAGATCTTGGTGATTGGTGTATTAGATAGAGATCAGTAGACCCTAGTACAGAGACAGACAGATCTTGTGATTAGTGTATTACATAGAGATCAGTAGACCCTAGCACATAGACAGACAGATCTTGGTGATTGGTGTATTAGATAGAGATCAGTAGACCCTAGTACAGAGACAGACAGATCTTGGTGATTGGTATATTAGATAGAGATCAGTAGACCCTAGTACAGAGACAGGCAGATCTTGATGATTGGTGTATTAGATAGAGATCATTGCGCCCTGGTACAGAGACAGACATATCTTGGTGATTGGTGTATTAGATAGAGATCAGTAGACCCTAGTACACAGACAGACAGATCTTGGTGATTAGTGTATTACATAGAGATCAGTAGACCCTAGTACAGAGACAGACAGATCTTGATGATTGGTGTATTAGATAGAGATGATTGGGCCCTGGTACAGAGACAGACAGATCTTGATGATTGGTGTATTAGATAGAGATCAGTAGACCCTAGTACAGACAGACAGATCTTGGTGATTAGTGTATTAGATAGAGATCAGTAGACCCTAGTACAGAGACAGACAGATCCTGATGATTGGTGTATTAGATAGAGATCAGTAGACCCTAGTACAGACAGACATATCTTGGTGATTAGTGTATTAGATAGAGATCAGTAGACCCTAGTACAGAGACGGACAGATCTTGGTGATTGGTGTATTAGATAGAGATCAGTAGACCCTAGTACAGAGAGAGACACATCTTGGTGATTGGTGTATTAGATAGAGATCAGTAGACCCTAGTACAGAGACAGATCTTGATGATTGGTGTATTAGATAGAGATCAGTAGACCCTAGTTCAGAGACAGACAGATCTTGGTGATTGGTGTATTAGATAGAGATCAGTGGGCCCTGGTACAGAGACAGACATATCTTGGTGATTGGTGTATTAGATAGAGATCATTGGGCCCTGGTACAGAGACAGACAGATCTTGGTGATTGGTGTATTAGATAGAGATCAGTGATTAGTGTATTAGATACAGATCATTCGGCCCTGGTACAGAGACAGACAGATCTTGGTGATTGGTGTATTAGATAGAGATCAGTAGACCCTAGTGCAGAGACGGACAGATCTTGGTGATTGGTGTATTAGATAGAGA
Source organism: Hanleya hanleyi (assembly GCA_036873755.1). Classification (NCBI taxonomy): domain Eukaryota; kingdom Metazoa; phylum Mollusca; class Polyplacophora; order Lepidopleurida; family Hanleyidae; genus Hanleya; species Hanleya hanleyi. The sequence goes on from JAVTVY010051205.1 coordinate 257,775, forward strand.
TGATTGGACCCTAGTACACAGCCAGACAGGTCTTGTTTAATCAGACAGATCTGGTTGATCTGTGTATTAGATAGAGATCAGCAGACCCTAGTACAGAGACGGACAGATCTTGGTGATTGGTGTATTAGATAGAGATCAGCAGACCCTAGTACAGAGACAGACAGATCTTGATGATTGGTGTATTAGATAGAGATCAGTGGGCCCTAGTACAGAGACAGACAGATCTTCGTGATTGGCGTATTAGATAGAGATCAGATCTTCGTGATTGGCGTATTAGATAGAGATCAGTAGACCCTAGTACAGAGACAGACATATCTTGATGATTGGTGTATTAGATAGAGATCAGTGGACCCTAGTACAGAGACAGACATATCTTGGTGATTGGTGTATTAGATAGAGATCAGTAGACCCTAGTACAGAGACAGACATATCTTTATGATTGGTGTATTAGATAGAGATCAGTGGACCCTAGTACAGAGACAGACATATCTTGGTGATTGATGTATTAGATAGAGATCAGTAGACCCTAGTACAGAGACAGACATATCTTTATGATTGGTGTATTAGATAGAGATCAGTGGACCCTAGTACAGAGACAGACATATCTTGGTGATTGGTGTATTAGATAGAGATCAGTAGACCCTAGTACAGAGACAGACATATCTTTATGATTGGTGTATTAGATAGAGATCAGTGGACCCTAGTACAGAGACAGACAGATCTTGGTGATTGGTGTATTAGATAGAGATCAGTGATTAGTGTATTAGATACAGATCATTGGGCCCTGGTACAGAGACAGACAGATCTTGGTGATTGGTGTATTAGATAGAGATCAGTAGACCCTAGTACAGAGACGGACAGATCTTGGTGATTGGTGTATTAGATAGAGATGATTGGACCCTAGTACACAGCCAGACAGGTCTTGTTTAATCAGACAGATCTGGTTGATCTGTGTATTAGATAGAGATCAGCAGACCCTAGTACAGAGACGGACACAGATCCCTTGGGAAGAGGATTGGCAAGATAGATAAGAGACTCAGCAGACCCTAGCACAGAATAAATACAGAAGATGATCTTGGATGATTTATGTATTAGACAGAGATCAGTGGGCCCTAGTACAGAGACAGACAGATCTTCGTGATTGGCGTATTAGATAGAGATCAGTGGGCCCTAGTACAGAGACAGACAGATCTTCGTGATTGGCGTATTAGATAGAGATCAGTGGGCCCTAGTACAGAGACAGACATATCTTGGTGATTGGTGTATTAGATAGAGATCAGCAGACCCTAGTACAGAGACAGACATATCTTGATGATTGGTGTATTAGATAGAGATCAGTGGACCCTAAAGTACAGAGACAAAGTGACATATCTTCGTGATTGGCGTATTAGATAGAGATCAGTAGACCCTAGTACAGAGACAGACATATCTTGATGATTGGTGTATTAGATAGAGATCAGTGGACCCTAGTACAGAGACAGACATATCTTGGTGATTGGTGTATTAGATAGAGATCAGTAGACCCTAGTACAGAGACAGACATATCTTTATGATTGGTGTATTAGATAGAGATCAGTGGACCCTAGTACAGAGACAGACATATCTTGGTGATTGGTGTATTAGATAGAGATCAGTAGACCCTAGTACAGAGACAGACATATCTTTATGATTGGTGTATTAGATAGAGATCAGTGGACCCTAGTACAGAGACAGACATATCTTGGTGATTGATGTATTAGATAGAGATCAGTAGACCCTAGTACAGAGACAGACATATCTTTATGATTGGTGTATTAGATAGAGATCAGTGGACCCTAGTACAGAGACAGACATATCTTGGTGATTGGTGTATTAGATAGAGATCAGTAGACCCTAGTACAGAGACAGACAGATCTTGGTGATTGGTGTATTAGATAGAGATCAGTAGACCCTAGTACAGAGACAGACAGATCTTGGTGATTGGTGTATTAGATAGAGATCAGCAGACCCTAGTACAGAGACAGACAGATCTTGGTGATTGGTGTATTAGATAGAGATCAGCAGACCCTAGTACAGAGACAGACAGATCTTGGTGATTGGTTTATTAGATAGAGATCAGCAGACCCTAGTCCAGAGACAGACAGATCTTGGTGATTGGTGTATTAGATAGAGATCAGTGGACCCTGGTACAGAGACAGACAGATCTTGGTGATTGGTGTATTAGATAGAGATCAGTGGACCCTGGTACAGAGACAGACAGATCTTGATGATTGGTGTATTAGTTAGAGATCAGTGGGCCCTAGTACAGAGACCGACATATCTTGGTGATTGGTGTATTAGATAGAGATCAGTGGGCCCTAGTACAGAGACAGACAGATCTTGGTGATTGGTGTATTAGATAGAGATCAGCAGACCCTAGTACAGAGACAGACAGGTCTTGGTGATTGGTGTATTAGATAGAGATCAGTGGGCCCTAATACAGAGACAGACATATCTTGGTGATTGGTGTATTAGATAGAGATCAGCAGACCCCTAGCACATTTTGACAGATCTGGGTGATTTGGTGTATTAGATAGAGATCAGTGGGCCCCTGGTACAGAGACAGACAGATTCAAGTGATTGGCAGATGATAGAGATCAGTAGACCCTAGTACAGAGACTGACAGATCTTGGTGATTGGTGTATTGGATAGAGATCAGTTGGCCCTAGTACAGAGACAGACAGATCTTGGTGATTGGTGTATTAGATAGAGATCAGTGGACCCTAGTACAGAGACAGACAGATCTTGGTGATTGGTGTATTAGATAGAGATCAGTAGACCCTAGTACACAGACAGACAGATCTTGGTGATTAGTGTATTACATAGAGATCAGTAGACCCTAGTACAGAGACAGACAGATCTTGATGATTGGTGTATTAGATAGAGATCAGTAGACCCTAGTACAGAGACGGACAGATCTTGGTGATTGGTGTATTAGATAGAGATCAGTAGACC